>CAUYQV010166961.1:0-19982 GCA_963574575.1 Galagoides demidoff
GAGGGGAGAGGAGGGGAGAGGAGAGGAGAGGGGAGGAGAGAGGGGAGGGAAGGAGTGGGAAAGGGAGGGGAGGGGAGGGGAGAGGGGAGGGGAGGAGAGGGGAGGAGAGGAGGACAGGGAGGGACAGAGTGAGAGGAAGGGGAAACTGTGGGCTTCCACAGTAGTTACGAATATGTTAATACATGTCCTTATTAAGTGTATTTTAGATTCCTACAACAGCTTCTTTTGTTCTTGTCTGCTAAGTAATCTGCAATCTTAAGAGGGGACTTTAAAAATTAAAGTTAAACAGACTTCAAAAATTAAAGTTAATAAATGCTTCTTTTGGATTAATTAACTACACAAACAGAACAGAGTGCAAATCAGCTTGTGCCTCCCAGAGGATGCTATTAAAGGGACGATGTTGCTGTCATTTTCACCAGAATGAGATCTAATTTTGTTTCTGTCTGCTCATTCACTTTCTAATACATACGAACTCAGGCACCATTGTATTTCAGTAATAACTTAATGCCTTACCTGAAAACACAAATACTGTGAATTCTGATAAATTAAACCAATATCTATTAAAATTAGAGTTTAGGAAAAATGTTCCCATGTGATAATTACAAAACAAGCTGTTGCTAGCAGTTAACTTTACCTGTTATGTTATGAGGGCGATTAAGGGTCCCATTGAAATAATTTTATAGCTAGAAAATGTAATTGCATTTTGTTAACCCAATAGGAACCTTATTCGCTGATGAAAAAATAAGTCCAGAATGCTAGTGTCCTTTTTTTCCTCCTAACAAAATTAATAGTCATTGAACAATTAGCCAATAAAAGTATAGCCTGATTAAGAAGCCATATGATTTTTATAACACCTGTACTAAATTTCAGTTGGCATAAGGTACTTTGAAACAGGAATGATTTTGATTCCCCCTGGCAAGTTTGTTTAATAAGAGTAGGAGACACAGAATGAAGATAAGGCTGGCACCATTTGCATCGTTTAATCTTCATGTGTAATACTTTTGAAACAGGACCCAGAGAAATCTTACAGCAACTCTGTGCATGCCATATTCAAAAATAGTCCAGTTAACTAATTAGCATTTGTGAAATTTCATTGCTAAGTTCTCGTTTCTATAAGGTTGAAATCATCTTAGGAAAAAATAACAAACAGCCCAGTACAGACTAGGAAGGTGCCACGAAGCTAAGCCGTAGATACTCTGTGGATTTTTCCTCCATGGTATCATTTCCCATGGTGCTGCTTTTGGCAAACCATGGGGTAGCCAACAGTGGTGACCAGATGAATGGAAACAGAAGGCCACATTTTTGAGGACTGATCATTTGAAAAGGAATTAAGTTGCTAATAGGTTCATGGTAACAAAAGTTGGTAGGATGTTCAATCTCCTGTTCTTCTGGCAGTCATTTTTCAACTACTCTACAGCTACAGTGATTCCCTTTAACATACAGTAATTAAACCTTACTGTTATAACAGGCTATCTTTTCTAGACCTGGGGATGTTTGGATAGATGCTCATTCTCTTATGCGCGTCTTAGCTTGTGAGATTAATGACCTCGAAAACTGCTCTTCAGTATCAAAACAACAATGAGATATCACTACACACTCGTAACAACGACCAAAATCCAAAACACTGCCGATACTGAATCCAGGCAGAGGCGTGGAGAGACAGGAATACACGTTCATGGCTGGTGGGAACGCAGGAGGTGATAGCCAGGTGGGGAGACAGGTGAGCAGCTTCTCACAAAATCAAACATACTCTTCTTGTACAATCCTACCATCGTGCTCCTAGGCATTCACTCAAAAGAACTGAAAACTTAGGTTCACACAAAAATCTGCATGATGGTGTTTGTTCATCTGTATTCATAATGACCAAAGCTCAGAAGCAACCGAGATGCCCCCAGCAGGTGAATGGATAAGTTAAAGGGGTGTGTCAAGACCGTGGAACATGATCCAGACTAGAGAGTGAGCTGTCCAGCCATGGAAAGACCCAGAGGAAACTTAAATACATGTTAAGAGGCAAGAAGCCATTCTGCAAAGGCTTGATCCCCACCACGTCATGCTCTGGAGGAGGCGAGATTACGGCGACGGGAAGAGGATGAGAGAGCGATGGACCTTAGGGAAACAGGAGGACAAATGGGGCACAAGGACTGTCGGGCAGAGAAACTGCTCTGCGTGATACTGCAATGGCAGGTAACTGTCATGGTATATTTATCCAGGCCCACAGCATGTCCACTACCAAAAGTAACATAAATTGAGCTGTCAGTGTGGGTTTAATGTAACAATGTACCCCTGGGGTGCGGGATGTTCATAATGGGGAAGATTGTGTGTGGGTGCAGCAGGGGGAGTCAAGGGATACACGAGAACTCTCTGTACTTTTGTGAACTGATAAGTCATCCAAAAAATAAAGTTCGTTAATTTGAAGAAACTTCTTAAGCGGCACTGTGGTGGTCTATGCAGACGATGGCAGTATAAGAGAAAACCACAGGGATGGCCAGTGCCACGTGCCACATCTTGTGCAGGTGGTGATGAGGGCTCAGTGCACGTGGAGAGGACCTTACACACTTTGTGGTCTCCTGGGGTGGGAGGGAGCATGCCAATGCCTTCCTGAAAGTCATAGCATGGAGAGCAAGATAGCAGAATTCACCAGCTTCTCCCCATCACGGGCAAGCCTGTTCCCTTGAGTCCAGGCCCTCACGTGAATCTGCTTCTTGTTGGTTACAAATATTAACAAAGAGAACCTGGACCACTCCCAGGGCAGAAGGGGCCTGTCCAGACCCTTACTCCGCACAGGACGGAGACTCACCTTCTTTACCTGGAGAGTGTTAGTTGCAGTTTCAAGTCAATGAACATGAAAGTCAAAACAACCCTACACATTACTATAAGGAGTCATTTCCTAACAGTGCTGTGAATGTAGGACACCAACGATGAGTTTGATTCATTTTCACAATGTTCTTCGAGGAAATGTTTATCCATGCATTCCCATGTCATTCAAACACTGCATTGTTAATTGTATTGCATCAAAGTCAAATAATTTGATAGGATAACAAATAGCTATAAACAGAGGCAAATTAGGGAAAAAATAACCAATTCCCTAACTCTCAGAGTAATTATTATTAAACTATTGATAAAAGGGGGCAACCTAATTTCATCACACGTGTGCGTGCAGACACACCCAACACACAATGGGTTAAAGGAAAACTGGCATTTATTATATCCTCACACTGAAGGGAACATAAGAAAAAGAAATTGAAAATACAGCTGCCGAAATTTCCAGCAAGGTATCGAGAAACTAAGCAAGGTGCATTGCTGAGGGCGTTAACACTGTTGTGGTCATTACTCACCATAATAATAATTTCAGAAACTGTATCTTAGCAGCAGACAAGAAGTGTTCTCAAATGAGCCTAATTTATTCCTTGACTAGATCTAACAATGCAATCATGTTACTAATGGCACCAGATTTAAAACCCTTCTACAAGCAAGTAGAAAATGAAAGTAAATACTGTATTTAATCTATAAGCCAAACGCAGACTATGAGTCCAAGTCATGGCCATCCGGGGACTGTGCTGCAGAGAAAGACATAACAGAATAAGCCAAATACATTCTCGCAGATTTTTTTTTTTTTTGCCATCAGCTTAGCTCAGTTACTGTTCAATATGAAAGCAACCCCCTTAACAATAACACCAGATAATTGAGTTATAAATAGATGTAAAACAGTGGGAAGTGGCACACCACCATATGTGGCTTTTATAAATCGTATGGGATGACTTCATTATTAACACCCAGCTTGCCCTGTGATCATTACAAAACATTCCATTGATGAGATAATAATAATGGCTATGATATTATCCCCCTGTCCATTGTCACAACTTTCCAGTAGGGCTCAGCAGGTAGAGAAAAACACCTAACAAATTCATATCTTTCCTTTGTTGTGTGTGCATAGCAATCTGCGCTCCTGCAAGGTTGTATGGAAACCAGAAAACACAGGACCTCTCTCAAATGATGGTACTGACAGCTCAGCACACATTTGTAAAAATCGTTGATTAGTATTACTGGAGTCAATTTTAGCCACGCATTTAAAACCTTGACGGTTATATGTTTCATTCAGAAGAGAAAGAAGGAGAAAGGGCAAAGCTTTCCCCATTACTGAGCGTCCACTGTGTGCCAAGAACTCTACACAAGTTGCTCCCTGGATTTTCACAGATTCTGGAAGGGAGACACTTTGTACATTACAGGACAAAGAGGATGAGACTCAACAGTGATTAACAGAGACAGGATGGCACGCTCAGTCGTCCAGTTCCAGATTCCACCTGGTACCTTCCATCATGGGCCCAAAATAATCCACCTGAAGTAGACTGGAAGGAAATGATTAATTAAAAAGTTAATGACTACCATTTTTCCATAATGCTGGCATTTGTGAAGCCAGGCGTCCAGTTGCTCTATTTAGACGTCCATGACAGTTGGATGGTGGATTCTGCATGGAGGTCACAGGCCAGGTGAGGGCTCAGGTGACTGGCATTTCCGTTAGTGCTTCTCATTCTGTCTCTGCTGCAGAGCTGTCTTTTTTGTGTATTTTAATTTCCAACCCATTGCACAGCATTACTTGTGAAATGCAATAAAAATAAATTATCACAAAAATGAAGTGAAAATTAAAGCAAAATATAGAGAAAATAAGCTCAAGTGTTATAATTATTTGTAATTAGATTTGAAAACAAGCTTGTCAGTCCCATGTTTAGATACAGCGGAATTGTCCAAGTGCTGTGAACGTTTCTAAGTGCCCTCACAGGACTCCTGTTCTCACCTATCATGGACTGATGACCAGCAGGTCCAGCGACTACCCTGTGACCCTCAGCGCCAGGGGACTGGATGCAGCTCCTGTCTGTGGTTTCTCTCCTATCTGGATATACACACTCAGGTATTAAAAAAATGTCAGTGGTTCCCAAGTTCTGAGTCATAATGTTCAGAAACTTCTGGAAACTTACCATTTGCACAGATGCCACTTATTAAAAGTAAACTGAAACATTCAGAACTTTTGAGTTATTTAACAACAATACAGCCCAAAGTGCTGGAATGGCCAACACAACACTCGCTGTTTCTCATGGTCCAGACCCCAATTCTGGTCATTACAGTGTTTTGTTTTGTTTTGTTTTTGAGACAGAGTCTCACTATGTTGCCCTCGGTAGAGTGCCGTGGCATCACAGCTCACAACAACCTCAAACTCTTGGGCTTAAGTGATTCTCTTGCCTCAGCCTCCCAAGTAGCTGGGACTACAGATGCCCACCACAACACCCAGCTATTTTTGGTTGCAGTTGTCATTGTTGTTTAGCAGGCCCAGGCCAGGCTCGAACCCACAGCTTTGGCGTATATGCCCAGTGCCCTACTCACTGACCTACAGGTGCCATGATTTTTGTTAAATAAAAGTATTCATTTGATTTGAGCAGTGGGCAATCTACCCCCCCATGTTTTTAATTTTAAATACAACAATTATATGATTCTTTGTCTTAAAATTAACCTTTAGCAATCAAGATTTTTGAGTGTATCCTCTTGTTACTTTGCAATTTGGCCTCATTATGTCTTTAATGGTCTTCTTATCTAATCACCAACAAAGTATTTTAACATACTGAGCAACAGTGCTGACAATAATTGCTATTTAGGAGAGTAACATACCTTTCCTTGTCAATGCACCACTCAGACCCTACTCTGGTCAGGTGCTAGCTAAGTCCATTCTGTGAGCATTTTTCCATTAGCACTTAAAAAAAAGCCATACATAATGAAAAGGTAACATGAATAAATACCACATCAATTATAAAATTATGTACATAATTTTGAGACCCATGGTTTTCTTTTATAAGCCTGACTGCTAGTTGACATAAAATTTAGATTTGCATAAAAATGTCTCATAATCATAGTATTATGTTCATCAAAACATACACAGAATACTTATGAGAACAAAAAGGAAACAGCAGTCAGTGTAACTTTTTCTCTTTGAAGGACATTGTTAGAGCTAATAATTATGCTGCTTTCAGAGTAACGTGCTTTCTCTTTTGCTTGTGTTTCTAGATATGTAGGAAAATATATCAATAAATGAGGGCAAAATTTAAATTTCAGAACTTAAATGAAATTTCAATTGCCCGATTTCATTATCCTATATTAATTCAGCCAGATAATCAGATGTTCATCCCTTGAAGTCCCAACATGACACATCAATGAGTTTCAGTGAGTTTTAAGAGTAAATGAAGAAGTGGGAAGATGGGTGGCGCCTGTGGCTCAAAGGAGTAAGGCACTGGCCCCGTATGCCGGAGGTGGCAGGTTCAAACCCAGCTCCAGCCAAAAATCACACACACACAAAAGAAGTGGGAGGAGCAAGAAATAATATTACTATTTTAGATCTCAACAATGTACATGACCAGATGACTAGTATGGAATAATAAAAATTAGTACACAAATTGAAGTTTTCACTTCAATTCACACAACATGATGTGGGAATGTTGAGCTTTTATTTTTCTTTTCCCTATCTCTCTCTTTTTGTGTGTGATTATTATTAAAATGTAAGCACGACTGAAAAATCTACTACAAATCAGTGTTTACACCAATCATGTTATGATATATTATTTTTCAGGAATTTCACCTTAAAAATCAAATCCGTATTAAATCAACTTAAAACAGACCGATGAATTGTGACCATACAGAAAGTAAAATACTCATTTTTCAAAGTTTCCACTAGCGTCCAGGGGAGAGTGATCTTAAATTAGCAACAGATTCTTTTAAAAACACAAACGAAAACTGTTTAGTACCCTGGTTAATGAGATAATAACAACTATTATGGTCTTATTTCATCATTTGTAAAAGAAGCAGCCTTTGCACATTGGTTGCCATTAGCAGAATGACTTTTTAATGGATATTGCAATAGCTTATATCAGATAATCAGACTGAGATTCAGTCTATCCTGCCAAATACAAAATTAAACAACATGTTTCTGTCTTACAGAAATGTGTATTCCCGTCCCTTACAGACCTGAAAGAGGAAAGCTTTGCTGCTTCTCGATGATCTGTTTATGTAACACATCTTTATCATATTTCTATGATCCACCCAACCTTTTTTCCTTATGTACAAAATCTCTTATTTCTTCAAAGGTAAAGAAAAACACACCAATGTCATGCAAAGTTTAACAATAACGGAACAAGTGGATTTTAAGGACAGAGGTAGCACTGAACCAATGGGAAGGAAACCAGTCTCAGAGGCCCTGCGTGGCTGGATGGCCAGTTACGTGAAAGAGATCTGGATGTCCGTGGACCACACCGAAATGGGGTCCTAATGATAAAACGTGGTGGCAGAAAGCAAGTAAAATCTAGGCTGAATTAATGGAAGTGACAGTCTTAATGATCTTAGAGCCATAACATGACTGATTTCAACTCTATGAACCATATTTTAAGAATATTGTGGGTAAAATATAGTAACTCTTCCTTCAAAAGCAGCAGCCTAGGAGTCTGAATGTCAATGAACTCTAGATTGATGGAAACAGAACTCCAAACTGGGAGCTGAACAACAAAACCTGACCAGGCAAACGTGTTTTATTTGCTTGCACAGTGCAGAACGGAGCAGGGCTTTGAAGACTAAAATAGACCCATAGACCCAAATCAGGGGATTCCTCATTCATACCAGACTTGTAGCTTTTTCTTGGGGATTAAAAGATTTGGCAACCCAAGGCCCACATTTTCCCCTTGGTGACAATCGACTAAAGCTGGGCGCTGCTGCCTACCCTGCTCAGATAAGGTCCGAATTCTCCCTCCTGTCCCAGGCCCAGCTCTGTTTCCTGTTACCGTCACCAGCATCAGACATTCATGGCACCAGCCTGGCCTGTGTGGGTGTGAGTCTGTGACGGATCCCTGGGGGAGACTCTGGGATCGCATGGTCTGGAAAGAAAAGAGGAGCTATGATTACATTTTCCAGTTATTTACAGATGTTACATGGACAAGAAAAAGGACTCACTCTGTGTTTCACAGAGAACACCAGTAGGACTTCAATGTGGAGTTTAGGGGAAGACAAACTGGAAAGAATATAACAAAAACTAGGCCCTTGGAGGAGTGCTTCTTAACAATAGAGAAGGCTTTTCAAAAAACAGCGTAGGCCGTAGGCCCCGTCATTGGAGATGCTCAAGCAAAAGGCCGGGTGGCCAGTATCATGTGTCCCCTTAGTTCACAAAATTAGTGATTCTATTAAAAAAAACACTGTATTATAACCACATATATGAAAGTGGTATAGATTTAGTTGTCATGCTGCTGGTTAACTGAAAAATTCCCTTTGCCCTGCCCTTGACGTCCTCTCCATCCCTCAGATGCCAGGTATTCAGGGGAAACAGGACTTTTATAGGACAAAAGTAGTTAATACTAAGAACTTCTTACTTCTAACCCTCCTTGTACATGCAGGAACATTTTCCCATTAGCTTCCTCTTTACTCTATGGTCATAAGCTATAGTAGTTGCCTCTGAGCAATAAAAAATGGATCCCTAGAGAACTTGTCCCATGACTTACACAGTGAAGAATAAAGCCCGAAAGTGAAGTTGCAGGCACTGAGGCAATTATGTTGTTTTGGACAAAGATAACTGTAAAATGAAAGCATTAATATTCTTCTTTCAAGAGGCAGAAAGTTCTCAACACCTCTTGTGAAGTACATGCCTTTAAAATTTTACTTTTATTTATTTATTGTTTGTTTGTTTACTCTATCACCCTGGGTCAAGTGCTGTGGCATCAGCAACCTCAAACTCTTGGGCTCAAGTGATCCTCCTGCCTCAGCCTCCCGAGTAGCTGGAACTACAGGTGCCCCCCCCCCCACAAAAACCGGCTAGTTTTTCTATTTTTAGTAGAGACAGAGGTCTCACTCTTTTTCAGGCTGGTCTCGAACTCTTGAGCTCAAGCAGTCCATCTGCCTCAGCCTCCAGAGATTCAGTAAACTCAAGCATGATTTTAATCAAGCTCTAGACTTCGTACCAGTTTACAGGGAATGTGGGGAAAAGTCCATCAAGTTGAGCGCAGTGAGGAAACTGACCCCATTTCTCTGACATAACAATGAATTACATGAAAGAAAAGGCAGAGTGGGGAGGGTAGAGAGGGAAACTCTTAGAGAATAAGAGAAATTTGAGAGCCATCGCAATGAAATAAAATGTGCAAACTTATGAGTCAAGATTCAAACAAAACAACTGAAGATACTTAAGAGGCAAACGGGAAGTCTTGAATGAAGATGAGATAGAAGATATATGAAGAAGGGTAGGTACCATTCACCAAAATTGGGGAGAAACAGGATATTCACATATTCTTAAGACTTCACTGTGGGTATTACTTATTAATTACAATGGGAAAAGATACATTTACAAATGGAGAAATATGATGGACAAACACGACTTTACCAATAATGGGGCAGATTCATGTCGTGTGTCTCTTGATGTGTTGTATCCATATAAATAATAATAAAAAAAATTAACCAAAATCTAATCATGAGGAAAATATAAAATAAATGCAAATTAAAAGTCAGCTTGCAAAAGATTGGCCTGGACTATTTTAAAACATCAATAACATGAAAGGGGGAGAAACAAGCCTTAGAAATTTTTCTAGACTAAGCACGGCTGAGAGCAAAGTATGACACTTGATTTCTCCTGGATGAGAAGAAAATAAACACCTATCAAGAGCAATGTTAGAATAAATAAGGGACATGAAATGTGAGCCGTATGTTAGCCGATTGTATCATATTCGTGTTAAATTTTCTGACTGTGATCCTTGTGTTGTGGTTACATAGGAAAGTATCTGATTCTTCAAAGATATTGGCTAAAGTATTCAGGGATGAAGTTTCATGATGTGTGCACTACATCGCAAATGATTTCAAAAGACAAAGCGGGGGGGACAGTGCATGTGTGTCCACGTGCAAGGATGTGCAAGGACGCACATCTGAACCAGAAAACGGGTGAGAAAGGGCAACTGTGGCCACATTTTCACAATTGCTAATTCTAAGTCAGCGGTTCTCAACCTCTGGGTCGCGACCCCTTTGGGGGTCTCCTGCATATCAGATATTTACATGACGATTCATAACAGTAGCAAAATTACAGTTATGAATGATGTAGCAACAAAAATAATTTTATGGTTGGGGGTCACCACAACATGAGGAACTGTATTAAAGGGTCGCGGCATTAGGAAGGTTGAGAACCACTGCGCTAAGGGGAGGAGGGTGTGGAGACCTTGCATGCACTATTCTGATAACCCTTCTGAAGATTTAAAATTTTCCAACCTTTAAATGGTTAAATAGTGATGAAAGATAATTATTTCTAACCATATAGAGATTGATAATTGAAGAGTGGTTACATTAAAAGTCTTTATTAAGCAAAGATATCGCAGTAGAGTCTGTTTACAGATAAAATAAGATAATGTGTGGGATTTTCTTTAAAATGCTTCAGTTTACAAAAGAAAGTAGGAGAATTAATAAAATTGGCAAAACATTTGAGCCTGGGTAATGAGGATGTGGGAGCTCATTATATTTAAAGACTAATTTCCTGAATGGTTCATTAGAATATTTCACCATGTTTTAAAAAAAAACAAAACTATAGTTTCAAAAGCAGTTTGAGATACAATTTGCCGTATGTAAATAAAGATTCAGAGTCAAATATTACATTAAGTAATATATTTTCTGGCATTATTCAAAGATGTGTTTAAAGATAATCTGACTGAATTCCACATTCAGGAGCGGAATCAAGGAAGATGTTGGGTTTTTAAGTTTAAGGGAATAATTTTGAAAAAGGAAAAGCTGTTCTTCTACAACTGTGAACAGCGCCTTCTTCTCCTACAAGAGCCATCCCAGTCCTAGGGAACATTCTGTTATGCTGGATGGTGAAACCAAGATGATTAGAGGACAGACTTCCTCATAGTCAATATTTTTAATTCTCCATGAATACACCCTTTCTGAAGTCAAATCGGGCATGCCCAATTAGGCTGCCTTTTCATGACAAACTATGAAATAATTGTTTTATTCCTACAAAAATTAGTGTTCATAATATAACAAAGCTCTTTCCACTTAGCCAGATACAAAATAAAATTACCTGTTTCATAAGAGTCCATAGAAATATCACACAAAAGGAAAGATTTTGTCTGTTGCTCAGAACTAATTTTTTTTAGTGGATAAAGAGGATATAACTTTCTTCACATCAGACGTATATTATAAAATGTTGTGTAAAGAACTAGGAAAGCACCATTTCTATATCCAGGTCTTCATTGTAAGCAATTTTCTAAGACATTTTAAATACTTAAAAGACAAGATTTTTAATACTTCGCACACTCCCCCAGTGCCCTCCAGCTAACGCGTTCATCTCTCCTTTGCCTTTTCTGATGTGAAGTTAGGATGATGACCCCCAAACAAAAAAGGCGTCCCTGTGTTCTCTGAACACCCAGCTCAAACACAAGGAGCGTCTCAAATATCTCCCAAAATACAACCAAAATCAAGGACGAAAGCAAAGGTCCCTGACGTGACCAAGTGTCATAAGTGACAAATCAACCTTTTGCAGATTATTCCTCCACGTGTTCAAAACTTCTAGGTATTTTTTTAAGTTGAATTGTGCATAATTTATTTTCATGTGCCAGTGATTACTGTAGTATCTCCTGAGATGGAGTCCCATTCCTTTTGGGGAAACATTATTACTAGATACAGATATTCATATGTAATTACTATGCCTATCCCCAAAACAAACACACTATAATTTTTCTAGCTTCTCTTTTATAACATCTCTGCCAAAATTTCCTTCCATTGCACTCAATCAAGGGTTTGCCAGTATTGAATTATTAATCGGCTAACTCTAAAATAACCTCCTTATATCGTCTAATACTCACAAATAATTTCGTAAATGAAATATCATTTTAAATAATCCTTTAAATAATTAAAATTATTCTGTAAAATGTTCTCAGCATTAAATGTTAAAACCGGCGTGGTTTGGATTTTGACATAAACAATGCTACACTGAAAAAAAGCCTTAGTTCCGAGCCATCTGCTTCACAGTTCACAAATACATTTCCATTAGTAATTCTAATTGAGGGGAACTTATGTCCAAGAAGATACATCAAAACAAGAATAATTCTAGTTTCACATTTTTAGAAGGATGAGAATTCTGAGTACATATACTGTCCTAATACTGGCTTTGTGGTCTTAATACCATTTTTAAGTAACTTAGAAGTAAATGTTCTGAATGATGCTTAGCAACTGATCCTGTTTGCTTTACATAGCAAACTAATTCTTGGGGACCTAACACAGCCACACACAAACCCTTTCCCAGGTGCCTCCTCCTCTTCTCATCCTAAGATAAATACACAAAGGATCTGGCTACCCCTCCCCCCAGTTCATGCCAGAAGACCCTAACTTTAGAGGCAGGCTGTGGAATTTGCCCACCCTCTCCAGCCCCATGTAGAAATGGTCTCTAACTGCCCCTGGATTCAGATGCCATCTTTGCACTGCCCAGGTGGGTCACCCTTTTCAATAAACTTGCTCTGAACATCTGTGCAGCCTCATCTCTGGGTGCCATCATTGGCACTTTTCACTAATCATCAGATTTAAATGTGTAGCTTAAAAGTAAATTGGATGGGGAAAGTTGAGTGTATATGGTAAAGCTCCAAATATCTCCATTTGAATGATCATCTCAGCCTTACAAGAGGGAGACCTCATGTTTCTTGGAAGAGCTTGGGATTCTTTACCCCAGGAGATCCCACTAGCGTGAGCAAAAGTCTCTACTCTCCATGTTCCTTCTCCCTCTGCTTTCTTATCTCTAGCCGAGGTTGTGAAAGGTGGTGGCCTTCTAGCTTTTAATATCTTAGAGGAATTGGGTAAGCAATGTGAAACCTTGAGTGTCCTCAACCTCCCCAAATTGTTGAGTTTATGGGAGCTGCACCAAACCCTCCTGAGATGAAAAAAACAGTGGTTGGACCACATGGTTCATGCCTATCATGCTGGCATGGATGGTCTGGGAGGCCAAGGCGGGAGGATACCTTGAGCCCAGAAGTTAAAGACCAACCTGAGCAAGAGCAAAACCCTGTCTCTACTAAATTAAAAAGACTAGCTGGGCATTGTGGGGGGTGCCTATAGTCTTAGCTACTCGGGAGGAAGGGTGAGGCAGGAGGATCTCTTGAACCCAAGAGTTAGAGGCAGCCACAAAGCAAAAATCAATGTGGATAGAAAAAAAGAAATCATTAAAAAGAAAAAAAGCAGCCCCCAGTCAAACTGATCAGTCATATTCATGATAACACTGAAAAGTATCTAACAGGTGTATTTTATGACTCTCCCAAGAAAATAGATGTATAATTTCTATAGATTTCTTTACAATAGCAAAATACTACAAAACCTTATTTCAAAGACTAGAAATTTCAATTGAAACTTACATGATTTCTTCTTTCTTTATGTCAATGTCAACGTGCAGCGAGTAGAACCCTAACCACACACAGCACTTGCTTCCATACAAAGAAAGAGCCCGACCTTTAGGCCACATGGGTTTACAATGTAATCGTATGACGCACCAGCAAGAACACAAAATGAAACCCCTCGGTGGTAAAATGTGCGTGTGGTATGGTGCCACACACGGTGAGGTGTGCTCGGTATCACCCAGGAGGACGCCTCAAGCATCTGCATGATCCTTCAACAAACCTGCGGCTTTTGAATGCCAAAACATTTTTTTAACAACAAATAAGGTCAAAAATTCCATTAAAGGGTACAAGACACAGCTTGGCATTATTCATCAGTATAGAATATAAATCCTTTAGTGGCAGCTCTTAGCAGCTAAAGCAAACATTGGTATAATATTTAACATAAATTGAGTTAATAATAGAAAGAATTATTCAAGTTTTGCCAGAGGATTTCTTTACAAATAAGATACTTTGGCGGAAAAGGGATTGTGTGAAAAAGGACTTAAAGTTGTACTCTAATAGGAAAAAGTTCTCAAAGTTGTACTCTAATAGGAAAAAGGTCTCAAAGTTGAGCTCTAATAGAGATGTCCAAGTTCTTGGGCAATGGCGAGCATGTGGTTGAATGAAGAGAGTATGTTGTCTTCTATGGTAATATTCCTTTTATATCAGAAAGAAACATTTCCTAGTACTAGGTCTGAATTAAGCATCTTACTTGATGGTTTTTACCTATTACTTTTAAAACATAAACATTCAAACCTTAGTGGCTTAACAAGGCTGTGTCCTTCCTCATATTTCTCAGGGCGATGGGGCTTCCCTTCTGTTTCACGACATGTTCCCTGGGGCTACTCTGGGCCTGCACTTAGCAGGAGAGGCTGAGCTGGAAGCTTCAGGAAGGTCTCTCTCCTATCATGGGGTTTGTCATTGACACCGGCTAGGAGCTGGGTTGTCCTCCTTGTTGCTAGCTTTACAGGAAACATCCCATCATCCAGGGCATCTCTGCACAGCCTATATCCTCAACAGGAGGGCCGGAGCCAACGTACAGCTTGCCTCTGAATTCCAGAAGGAAGCATTCTGAGGGGCCATCTTAGATGCATGGGTCAATCTTCTGCTTGTATTACCTTTGCAAATGTCCCACTGATCAAAACTTTGATCTGACCAAGCCCGCAGCATTGTGCGAGGTCACCACAAATGACATAGAGACTGGGGGCCATATTTTTGACCTCGCCTCAGTATAAGGCCACCACACATGAGACGTTTTTGCATATGACATTAGAATTTATGAGATAGAATCTCCATTTTTCTGCATCACTCTGGGATAAGAAAAGGAATATCCTATTATTTTTTCTCTTTCTTAAAATCTCAAAAACAATCTCATAAATCAGAAATATCGCAAGCAGAGGGTATTTTATTTTTAAAGAAGCAATTGTTACCTTCTAATAAAAGGAGGAGAATATGTCTACTATTAAATGTTAAATGAATTTTTAAAAATAACAAAACCAATCACCATATGTGCATTAATGTGGAATCATTTTTCCAGTCACTTAAAATTATACAGTATCTTTTCTTAGAAATAATTTCTACACAAAATAAAGGCCCAAATTTACACAATCAGAACTCTTTTTAAAAAATCTCATTCACTCAAAAAAGCTGCTTATTGTTTCTGAGAACTGCAGATAATAACAACAAGGCAGATAGAAATGAAAAGTGAACCAAGTTTGATGACTGGTTATTTCACTGGAGATAACCAACATCTGCATTAGCAACACATTTGTTTAAATCCATTGATTAATTTACAAAAACATCATGTATAATCCAATCAAAAGTTATTTGAAGGAGCAGACCAAGACCAGTTGCCAATAATTTATTTTCCTTTTTTCTTGTGTCACTTGATGAACCACATGAACCTGAGCTTTGATTTTTATGGCCACAAGGGATATTGAGGGCGGTCTACAAAGCCAGTGGGTCTGTCTGCATTAGGGAATCTGAGAGAAGACATATCCTTAAAATAAGCTCCAAAAGATTGCAATCTCTTTATATAAGTGAATTTAAAAATTAACTCTTCCTTAAGAATACCACAAGGAAAGTTATTTTTCTTAATTTTGATATTGTACAGAAAGGGAAAAGTACTTTCCTCTAGAATTTATAACCCCAAGACTCTTCCTCAAACTGATTTTGGAGTGAGAGTGTATCCTACACAGGTAGTCAAAAAAACTTTAAATAAAAAATTTAGTTTAGTAACCTAGCTGGTGCCCTGGTACCAGGAAGAGGCAAATCCTAATCCTTTCTAAAGCAGCAGTTCTCAACCTGTGGGTTGCGACCCCTTTGGGGTCTCCTGCATGTCAGATATTTACATTATGATTCATAACAGTGGCAAAATTACAGTTATGAAGTAGCAATGAAAATAACTTTATGGTTGGGAGTGACCACAACAAGCAGAATTGTATTAAGGGGTCCTGGCACTAGGAAGGTTGAGAACCACTGCTCTAAAGGAAGCCATTTTTCTTCAAAGTGTTTTCGATAAAAGTGTAACTTCATAGTCAAGCATCAAAGAAAAACAAAGAATTACGTATGAGTGAGAAGCAAATAAAGCTGCACGGCAGAATTGTACTGAGAGTTCTGACATGATAATTATCAAACTCTGAATACATTAAAGGAATAGGAACCGCAAAACTGACACCAAAACTTTAAAACAAGATTAATTAAATAAAAGTAATTACTAAAATTCCTACACACATAAACTATATTTTAAAATTTAAAAATCAGTAGGTTCATAGAAAAACAGATACAACTGCAGGATGGATGGCTGAGTTTGAGCAGGAGGGGAATGAAACAAGACAGGAAATGCGAGACTCAGGCGCCAGGAAGGGTCTAGAATGTCAAACCGGAGTTTCAGAAAGAGAGAAAAAGGAAAATGAGGGACAGGCAATCTTGGAAGACGCAATGACTGAAATGTTCCCCATCTGGTAAGAGATCAAATACACAGATCTAAGAAGCTCTATGAATTCCCAGGAAGACAAATAAAAACAAACTCACACCTAAAAAAAGAAAAGCTAGGAAGAAAAAAGAAGATTATTCTGAAGAAGTAATAACTAGTGTGTTAAAATATGTGTCATAACACGTTTGACCTTATATTTTGTATTTGACTGCTGAGGTCTAAGTCCCACATCTGATTCACTAATATGAGGCCCAGGTGCTCCCTCTTTAGCATCAAGCAGACGTTCAAACCACAGAGGAATCTGACACTGTTCCCGTCCCACTTCCAGAACATGCCCCATTCGCAGTAAAGCACAGCCACAGCCTTCTTCCTTCCATTCTCTGAGGCCATTTCAGGCCATCTTGGGAGCCTGCCCAGATTTCTTCAGAAACCCTGAGGGTGTGAGCGACACACTGCCCACATCTTCTTGCTGTGTGGTGGCGTCATCAGTCTCAACATGGCCACTTACTTCAGGAGGGTTCTACTGTGTAGACACGCTGCTCTTGTTGTGGGTGAGAACCCCAGGGTCTGCCTTCTCTCCTTGGCTTGCTGCCCTACTGTGCGGCTGAGTGGAGGGCATGCTCTGTAAGAGGCATTGCTCCTGCTGCGAGCTTGTGCTGTGCTAGAAGCTCTGCACATTTGCTCTGCTTCTTCAAATCTTACAAAGCCTCTATTCAGATGTAAGTGGAACATTTTCAATAATTAGGGACAGTGCCATGGGATGGAAGCCTTCCTCACAATGGCATGGGGAGTGTGTCACAGCCTGGATTGATCAGTGCGCCTCAGACTACAGGGCCCGCCTTGATTCCAGCACAGCCATGACTGACACCAGGATCAGAGGGAAACCACTACCCATAGACACCTGGGTGTGCTTCACACCAGTCACCACCCCATGGCCCAGAGGGTTCAGGGAACCACTGATAGTTTGTACAATACACAGGCCCATCTGGGGATGGCTCGTGGCAAGGAAGAGAAAGTGGCACGTGGCATGCTGAGGTCGCATTAATAAAAGCAAATGACTTTCCAGGACTCTGCAAAATGCCACTGTTGCTGCTACCAGCTCTGCCTCTGTCTCCACAAAGACCCTGACCTCAGGGTCCCAGAGAACACGCTCGTGACTTCCCTTCCAGCAACTGAAGACATAACACAGCAAGAGGCTCTAACCCCAATAATTCTGATGGAAGGCTCTTTAGAGGGAGAACCGTGTGTCTATGAGCAGGACGTAGAGGTCAAAAATATAACTCATAACCATCCAAAAAGACCAAAAAGTCCCAAACCCATATGTAGGGGAGGAAACAAAAACCAAACACACAGAAAGGTCCAGAAAGGTCCAATATTTGATGGATATGATCAGAAATGAAAGTGATTAGGGAAAGGAAAGTTCCCCAAAAGTTTCTAAAGATGAAATATTATTCGAAAGACCATCACCGAGGTCACAGAATCATACCAGTTATAGAAAAGTAGAAAATTCATAGCTCATTATCAATGTACTAGTGGGAATATTAAAGGTAGAAACATAGCCCTAGGAGAGCCAAATACAATAAAAAAACTGAATGTGTGACCTGTGTACTATGGAAAAATCAACTTAATTATGGTTTGCTACAATAGTTCCTCTTTTTGAACCAAGTCCAGCTTTAATTAAAATCTTCTCACTCGATCAGATGGAGTTGCAGATGAGATTAATTCAAACTGTCTATTGTTCTTATTCATTTTAATGTCCTGCATTTCAACAGTATGGAGACATACAAAGAAAAGCATTTCAGTAACTCTTCAAAGGAGTCTGTTATGATTCTAAATTTAATTAAATTAGATTAGTTGCACATCATTTACGTTACTAAAAAAACTCAAGCAATTTCGAAGAGATTCCCCCCCCCTGCTATCCCATCCTTACCCTCATCCATCATGCCCAAATTCAATATTACAACATCTATGTTGAGCTCCTGCTATTCCTTCTAACAAGCAACAGAATATTTCTCATAAAAATAGTCTTTCTACTTCTCTTTCATCTCTCCAGCAAATATAAATAGAACTCAATCAACAAGTCATCTAATACACAGTTATCAGAATGGACAAATCATTGTTTAAGCCTGTTTGAAGTGATGAATTGCTGTTATGAATAATCCTTCATTTCTCCACAGGTTCTGTTTTTAAAAATATTTCTCTGACTTGCTTCCTTTGTAGACAGTTGGACAAAATAGATCCAGAAATAATCCATTATACTTCACAGATTTCTATAACTAAACTCAGTCCAGCTGCGTGAAGAAAGTTCACTATCCTGTGTCCTTAACAGGCTGAGTCTCCCCCAGGGATCACAGGCGGATCTCCAGGTACATGTGGGCTGAAAAATAAAGCAATGTCGGTGCATTTTCTGTTGTGTTAAAGCTGCTAAATTATGGAACAATTCGTCATGCAACACCAGATCACGAATATTAACTTTGGTACTTGGGCAGAGGGAGGAAGCAGGGAGACTTCAAAGAGTGTCAGTGAACGTGAAGTGCCTTGAAGGAAGCATCAGTGGAAGAACGAAGGGGTTGAAGAGTTTGTAACGAGGGCTCGGACAATAAGAAGAAAACTTTTACTGGAAATTAGATAAATGGGTCCCTAGGATGTAGTGGTGGACAATCTGCAAGGCAGACGCCTACACCATCATAGCAGTGCATCTGATGAGCGAGGAGATCTGGTTAAAAAAAAATAAGGTAGAAGGTTGAAGGTGCCGCCTGGGTTCTTCACGTTGTTGATAGTAAAATGTGACAAAATGAACAAAGAAACATACCAGATTCATTGTTAAAAACACTATTTTAAGACTGGAGATTTACAAAACTCAGAGAATCAACTTATTCTTGAAAAACTGCTACAGCCTTACATAAAAAAAAAAAAAATTCAGGCGTCTGTGGCTTTCTTGCCTGAGAAGGTTCCCATCCCTGGTCTTTGTCAATGAGGAACCGACTGCAAACACCAGAAGCTTAGCTGCTGGAGGAGAAAGACAGCTAATTTGTTGGTTAAAAGTGACAAATTCAGCAGAAAATGAGTGAAGAGAGCCTGTAGTTCTGACGGTCCAAGACTGAAGTCCAGTTGGGAAGTGAGGTGAGTGGGCCAAAAACTGCACGGGGAGATAACGGAAATGAGAGGCCACACGAGGGCTAAGGGGAGACTTCGACAAGTCCCCGACTTGGAAAATAGGTGTTTGCCTGACGGACACTGGAGAGCCTGGCACCAAGTTCACAATCAAGACGGGCTTTAGAAAAAGCGACAGCTTTGAATGTGCTCTGCAGCCGGTGCACAGATCATCCTCTCACCACTGAGCTGCACAGATGCGAGAGGAAACTAGGGAGGCACCCTGGGAACAAGATTAAAATTAGAACCTGACAAATTCCACAATGTAAGCCCAGAGGAGTTAGAGAAGAAAGAAAAAAGAAAGAGAGAAAGAGAGAAAGGAAGAAAGGAAGGAAGGAAGGAAGGAAGGAAGGAAGGAAGGAAGGGAGGGAGGGAGGGAGGGAGGGAAAGAAAGAAAGAAAGAAAGAAAGGAGGGAGGGAGGGAAGGAAGGAAAAGAAAGACAATAAAAGATAAATAAAAATTATAAGATATGCAAAGAAAC
>CAUYQV010166964.1:0-20684 GCA_963574575.1 Galagoides demidoff
CCCCCTGGACGAACACCCCTGCCCTCCCCGCCGCTCTTCCGATCTTCCACCTCTATCTCCCAACGTCTCTCTCTCCCACTCCCACCTTCTCCTTCTCTCTCCCGACTTCTCCCTCTCCCCCCTTCCCCCTCTCTCTCCCAACTTCTCTCTCTCCCTCTCCCCCCTTCTCCTTCTCTCTCCCGACTTCTCCCTCTCCCCCCTTCCCCCTCTCTCTCCCGACTTCTCCCTCTCCTTCCTTTTCCCTCTCCCGCCTTCTCCCTCCCTCTTCCTCTCCTGCTTCTGCTCTTCTTTTCTTTGGAATTCTTTAATCCATCTCTAATTCACATTGGTGTCTGGTGAGGCATAAGTGCAGAAATTTCTTGTTTCTCTCCTCCTGCTAAACAATTACCTCTTGGTTGTGATATTTAACTTTCACATAGTACATTGATATAAGTAATTTGTCTCCTGGATTCTTCTGATCCGTTAATCTCATTCTCTAATCTTGGATGATGTCATCTTTTAAATTACTCTCTCTTTACTCTTAAATCTCAAAGTACTAACTTCCTGTTCCTATTTTTTTTTCAGTTTTTTTTTAGACTATTATTAACTACTATTCTTCTAAATCAGTGGTTCTCAACCTTCCTAATGCCGTGACCATTTAATACAGTTCCTGTGGGTCACCACCACAGGTTGAGAACAGCTATTCTAAATGAACTTTAAAATCACTTCCCAACATTGTGAGTATAATTCCTTCGGAAGTGTTCTGAATTATAATAAACCTATACATTTTTATAAACAATTGGCATTTTATAAACTTTAGCCTTCCTATTCAAAATTAGGTCATATCTCTCTATCACTACTTATTCAGAACAGAACTTACATTTTAATAAGTTGCTGCAGCTGACTATATTTGTGATAGCACTTGTTAAAATTATTTTCATTATCAATTTTTTATTTTTAGACAGTCTCATAGGCTAGAGTACTATCGTGTCATAACTCACAGCAACCTCAAACTCTTCGGCTCAAGCAATCCTCCTGCCTCAGCCTCCCAAGTAGCTGGAACTACAGGCACCTGCCACAATGTCCAGATAATTTTTCTATTTTTTTTGCAGTTTTTAGCCGGGGCCAGATTTGAACCCACTACCTCCAGAATATGGGCCCAGAGCCCTACTCCTTTGAGCCACAGGCACCACCCCAATTTTTCTATTTTTAGTAGAGACAGGGTATCACTCTTGCTCAGGCTGGCCTCCAACTCCTGAGCTCAAGCAATCTACCTGCCTCAGCAGACAGATTACAGGCGTGAGTCACTGTGGGTCCACGGCAGGATTACAGGCACGAGTCACTGTGCCCAGACCCTCATTAGCAATTCATAAATTTTGTTCCTATCATGATTTGGTATCATGTTTTCATTCTATTTTATAAATCATTTCTGATGTATTAGAATGCTCTTACTTTTCTAAATTTTCTAGTCTCTAGTGGTATTTATAAATCCTCTAATTAATCACAGTTGATTTTAATAAATCTTTCTGTGCATTTTATATACATTTAATCTACGTTTTTTTTTTTCTTTTTTAGGCCTTGCATTCACCAATACTTCTAAAACAACGTTTAATAACATTAATGTTTTACTGTCTACTTTAATGGTAAGTCCATGCATGTTTAACCAAGGAATATATTAGCTGTTGGTACAGTGAACGTTCTAGTTCATTGTAGCATTTTATGGAGCACTTCTTGCTCCAACTCTAAAAGGGGCTTAAGAAATCTCAGTCCAACATCCCACACCCAGAAGCACCCAACCAAAAAAATCTAGGCATTGCAACCAATGGTTTAGAAAAAACCAGATTATGCATTTTACACATAAAAATTAAATAGCTTTTTTGTTGTTGTTATTGTTGTTGTTGTTTTTGTCTCTGGGCCCTGAGGAAAACAGATACAGTGAAAGTAACAAATCTAAACATGACAAAGGAGGTCAAGAATGACAAACATTTGTGAGGAAGAAAGACCCGAAAGTCTGAGCTCACAAGGCATACAGAAAGAGATTAGTGTTCACTTCTTTAATTTTTTTTTTTTTTTTTTTTTTTTTGGTCTGGGGCTGAGTTTGAACCCGCCACCTCAGGCATGTGGGGCCAGTGCCCTACTCTTTTGAGCCACAGGAGCCGCCCCATGTTTACTTCTTTATTAACTACTGAATTCAGGAAAGAAACTGTGTCATAAATTGTCTTGCTCATATGCAAACATATGAGGCTGCCCGCACGTGTGTTTCTGATCTACATTCCTTGAAGTGTAATCTGCGGATCACCTGAACAGAACGACCTGAGCAGGCATTCTTGTTCAAATGCAGAATTCTCAGACCCCTTTACAAGCTAAATAAATCAGAATTGGGGGAGGGGGGTTAGAAAACTGCAATCTGAGACTCTCTACTAGGCTTGTCATACTAGCTAAAATTCAAGGAAAGAGAAATAGAGAAAGTAAGAAAGGTCAAGGGAGACACCAAGAAGCAGAATCAGAGACAATGAAGGGAATGTTATACTTGGTTACGGCACCAAAGGTATCACACATCAACCCAAACTGTACAAGCTGAATCTGATATTCCCATTAAAATATTATAATTAGGCCAGAGACTTCTCACAGAAATGAACACAAACATCTTATTAACTCACCTAATAAGTTATGTATTCCACATTGTACGAAGCATTTCAAAGGACATGAAAACCAAATGAGGCAATACCTAACCCATCATACCTAATTGGACTGATAAAATACTACCAGCCATGTACACTGCTATGATTTAATAAAAAAATTACATAAAAAATAAAATAAAAATAAATAAATCCCCATGGGTGGGGGAAGCTTTATTATAAGAAACTCAAAAAAAAAAAAATACTACCAGCCCCTACTTGACAAATTTTTGTCATATTTCTTTATAATTCCTACATTATTTTTAACTGCAATAAATCACAAAATGGAGAAGCATCTTTGTTACACATGAAATCAAGGAAGATATGAGAGAAACAGTTTTTTCAGATATCCACAAGGGAACTTTGTAGTAGACCTTGGGCCACGCTGCGGCCTTTACAGAAACTATCCCCGGAGTGTCACTTTGAACTTCTCCCTGTTCAGTCTCTTGGGATAAACGTCAGAGCTCAGGCTAAGGATGCTATGTTTGAATGTCAAATCTCTCTGCTCCTTTTTAGCTCTTATCTCATCAGCCCCAGGGGCTTCCAGGTGTAATCTGCTTTTACATGTACCTCTAGACCAGGTGCAATGGCTCATGCCTGTAATCCTAGTGCAAGGTGGGTGGATCTCTTGGGCTTGGGAGTTTAAGACCAGCCTCCATCTCTACCAAAAATAGAAAAACTAGGCAGGCATTGTGGCAGGCAAGTGTAACTCCAGCTACTCAGGAGGTTCAGACAAGAGGACTGCTTGACCCGAAGAGTTGTGAGCTATGACACTACAGCACTCCACTCAGGGTGAATGAGTGAGACTCTGTCTCCAAAAAAAAGACCAGAAAAAACCCAGTACCTCTGTATAACGAACCTCGCCCTTATTTTATTAAGTACTTTGTCCTTCTGATTCCTATGTGGTAACATAAAAACCTCAAGGTGCTGGCTTGAATTGGGACCACACTCAAAAGCACATATAGCTGAGTATGAATCATGTTGGTTGTGAGTCATGTATATTGCTTTGAAACTGCAGCTGTGATTTAACTCATCTAAATTCATGGAATGCACTGAACACCTACCATGGACCAGGCATGAGCTCTGTGATACCACAAGAAAAGAGAGCCAGTTCCTGGGAGGGAGGAACTCACAATCAATAGACCAGTTACAGTTCTTCCCTTTATTTGTCACTCCTTACAAAACTGGGAAAAGCTTGAGTTGAGGACCTGAGACTGCCCTAAGGTCAATATTCAAATCATTGGAGTCTACACAGCCAATGAGCCCTGCTTGCTTCTCAAAGTATTAATGTTTGGAAGTAGATACCAAAGAGATTGCATCTGCTCAAAGGAGTTTTGAAACTGCTCAGAGCCATTATTTTTTTTTTTTTTGAGACAGTCTCAAGCTGTCACCCTGAGTAGAGTGCCCTGGTGTCACAGCTCATAGCAACCTCAAAGTATTGGGCTTAAGTGATTCTCTTGCCTCAGCCTCCCAAATAGCTGGGACTATAGGCACCCGCCACAATGCCTGGCTATTTTATTGTTGTTGTTGCAGTTGTCATTATTGGTTAGCTAGCCTGAGCCAGGCTCGAACCCACCAGCCTGGGTTCATGTGGCTGGCACCGTAACCACTGTGCTACGGGCACCGAGCCCAGAACCATTTTCTTGATGAAGAAGGAAACAGCATCATTATTTTCCAGCCATAGGATTCTCTCATTCTTGCTTTCTCCTCCTTCCTTTTCCTCTGTTATGCCCCAGCCAGCATGGTGACTCCCTTCTCTATCACCCCATCCACAGTCTAAAGCCCACAGGCCCCTATGCAGGGCTGTGCAGATGTGAAGTTTAGAAGAATGTTCTGAGCTCAGCATGAGGCTGAGCGCAGAGGTGGAGAAGAGCTGTGTGTGGGCACATCACAAAGGCAGCTGGCTTGGACATCTACCTGACTTTATTTCTGCACAGCCCACCTATCGTTTACTGCCAGCAATGGGTGGAATTAACAGAATGTAGTTCGTGCAAATATCTAGGTAAGTGCAACGAACCGAGTGCCCGTGGAAGGTACACAGAATGTCTGCCCTCAGGATGTTCAAAGGTCTGCAACTGGCAGGCAGCTCAGCGGCCCAATGTGCCAGGTAAGGACCGAGATGAGGCACCTCCTGTCCTAGTTCTCACATCTGCCTGGCTAGAGCCCCCTGGGAGCCTGCGCCCTGCCGACTACGTACACCGCACACATAGCTCACCACCGAGTCTTTCATCTTCTTAGGGAGAGGGTCTGCAACCGACTCTTCCAAATTTTCATGTAAAAATTTAGGAAACAGTCTGCATTGAATAAAAGACCTGAAAATGAAAAAAACACACAGGTTTTACTTTACAAAGATGTGCCTGGAACAGTGTTTGAGGTAACACCTCAGGCCTCATATCCACAAATGGCAACACCAGGTACTCCCTCCATTAAAACCATCTTGACATAAAGGGCTGGACATTCAAGGGGTCACTGTGATTACGTTTTGACTTTCACTTTTCATCCTCATGAAAGCCTCAAGTATCTCAGGGGCCTCGGCGCCCCCCGCTGTCAGCAGAGCAGGGGCTGCTCTCTCTCCGCCAGCGCATGACAGCATCATCCTCACAAAAGCTGGCAGATGTCAGCCTTCCAGTAATATAACTGGCACTAACAACTGTGCAAACTTTGTTCAACATTCCTTTTCCCCGTGTTTTACATACCATTCGTTTCGCTGGACCTAACAGCCAAAAGTTATGATGTGCATAGCCCCCATATAATTATATTTACCTTAAATCAAAATCTTTGGTAAGTTGAGACAAATCACATAAGATGCTACAGTTTATATTAGAAACTCACTTTGGCATCACATGAAGGATTTCCAGTCCCAAGGCACATATTACCAAGGATTTAAATGATGTGATTAACGACCAAATGTATACTTTTAGGTTTCTAAAGGGCATATTAAATATATTTTACAACTATGAGGCAAACCTCACATTAAATCCAGAGGCCACTGGCTGCCCGAGGAACAAAAACAACAAAATAAAACAAAAACCTTCCCTTTCAGAGGTGCCAGCCTGGTCACCGGGCGTAAGGACCTGGGACAAAGGATAAAGGATAAGGCAGCGATGCTGCAGATGGACTTCTCTGGAGGCTTCAGCTTCTCACACAACTCACCCAAGGGGAAGTCACAGCAGGGCTTGGTGCTAGCAGCCATCTGCTCCTGCCACTGAGTGTTTTACAAGCAAGGGCAAGGGCGAAATGTTCCCTGGAGAGTCACCCTTGTATCCCACTCTTGTCCAGTGAGAGCGCCACCGGTTTAATACCAGGTGTTGACCGGCAGTGAGGGAGCAGTGGGAACCGTGCCCCCCACAGTGATGACAGAGCACAGGGCGGGCTACTCACATGAGCACAGAGGGGTCACTGCTCTGCCGGCTCAGATGGTAGGAAAGTGCAACCAAGAGGCCACAGAAAGCTGAAAAAAGCGCTGGGATGTGCTGCATACTCCACGGCTCCTGAGGAAAAGACATCGGTTAGCAAGACATGGCGCATCTACGGTGCTTCTGTGGTCCTCCCGCACACACGCCTCTGATGGGCACACAAAAAACTGGCTTGGTCAAGATAAACAACGATTTTGACATGGCACCAGGTTGGAGGTTATATTTTACATAAATTAAGTTTAGGATTAAATTAAGTGTAGGATTTTTGTAAAATGTAATATTAAACACGTGTCACCTTTTATGAATTCAATATGATACTTAATAAGAATCATATTTCTTAGTGTTTATTCATCTGAGATTGAAAATATGGCAAAAGGGATTGAATAGAATAAAAGACTGAAATGAAACTCAGTCAAGACCAAAGACAATTCCCTGAAGACAGAGAAAAATGATTTGAAATGAAAAAGCAAGAAACTGAGGTCTAATGTGACATGCAGACACTCGTAATCAACACCTTGTACCCAGTGTGGCAGGGCAGAGCTGGGGACTGTGAGTGAGCACCCGGGGCAGAGTGGCAGCCCGGAACATCTGCTCTTCTTCCTGAAAGACACGCTGTTCCCAGCAATACAAAATGTCTTTTATAGGCCGGGCACAGTAGCTCACACCTATAATCCTAGCATTCTGGGAGGCTGAGGCGGGTGGATTGCTTGAGCTTAGGAGCTCGAGACTAGCCTGAGCCAAAGGAAGACTCCATCTCTACTAAAAAAATAGAAAAAATGAGGCAAGAGGATCGCTTGAGCCCAAGAGTTGGAGGTGGCTGTGAGCTATGACACCACAGCACTCTACTAAGGGGACGGTTTGAGACTGTCTCAAAAAAAAAAAAAAATCCTTCATATACAAAGAAGAAAACTTATACATGTAATCTTTCCAGTCACCATAAAAAGAACCACTGATACCTTCCAAAAGCTGAATTTTGTGGAGGACTTAAACGCTTGTCTCTCAAGATGTGTATTTGAGAAAGATTAATTGTTAATCATGCTTAAAATCACCTCTACAAATGAGTGAGTGAAACGTGCTCAGAGGTTATCCTGGTACCTGCTCAGATAAGCTGGAAAAGCCAATGAGACACAGGGCAGAGCAGGTGATTCTACTTTTTCACGCTTCCCTTTCCTAGAAATTAAGACGTATTTCTTTCATCTTCCCCACCCTGGGGGTCTGGAGCCTGAGACCAGTATCCTGAAGGCCAATGTAAGGCAGCCGCCCTCCACCAGCCTCTGTGGAGACCCCTCTGCCAACCTCTCGGGTCAGCTGCCCCCGTGTCCAGAGCGGCAACTTTGGCAGCGCCCTCAGGGACCATGGCTGATTCATTATTTTTCGGTTTCTGTGCAGATGTCTTCTGCAGAAATTTTGCTGAAATGTTCCAGACCGTGATAAAAGCCTTCGCTCTGCTGGGGTCTTCTCTCCCCCTGGAGTTCCTCCAGCAGTGTCTTCTCTTGCCGTGCCCAAGGGACAGGTGCGCTCCTGCTCCCCTTTCGTTCCCCAGATCCCTCCTGCTTGCAGGAAGCACATCCTCTCTTTCACTGGTTCCCTCTGCACTGCCTGTAGAAATGCTACATCACTGACATCTTTGACCTTGGCCTTTACCCAACTGCCCTGACAAACACTGCCCCCTCTTAGTCCTTTCAGGCTTACCTAACAGAACCCCACGGACTGGGCAGCTCGATGGCAACAGAAACTCATTCTCACAGCTCCAGAGGCTGGACGTGCAGAGTTAATACATAGGAGGATTCTGGGTCTGGTGAGAAATTACTTCCTCATTAGTGATGGTGCCTTTTCACTGTGTCCTTACGGTGGGGGGCTGCAGGGTCTCTCTCAGCCCTCTTCTCCAAGGACACTCACTCCTCTCATAAGGCTCCTTCCTCATGACCGGTACTCACTCCCCGAAGCCCCCACCTCCTGACACCACCACGTTGGGTTAGCTTCCTACAGATGAATCTGGGGAGGACAGATTCCATCCATAGCATGTACTACCCGTTTTTCCTTCAGTGCCATCCCAGGCTGTGGAAGGTCTGAGCTCCGTGGTTGACTCCATCATTGGCCTCTGTCGAGTGGGGCACCTCTGGGGACTGGGGCCTCTCCTCCAGCACAGGCTTCCAACTGCACAGGCCTGGACTGGAATCCTGGCCCTCCCTTAGGCGGTATGACCTTGCTCATGTTACTTAACATCTCCGAGAATTGAGGTACTTTCCTATTCTTTAATGAGGAAAAATAGGCTGGGTGCAGCATCTCAAGTCTGTAATCCCAGCTCTGTGGGAGGCTGAGGCAGGAGGATTACTCCCGGTCAGGATTTCAAGACCAATCTGAGCAAAGTGAGACCCCTATCTCCACTAAAAATAGAAAAAATTAGCTGGGCATGCTGGCGTGTGCCTGTAGTCCCAGCTCCTCAGAAGGCTGCGGCAGGAGGATTGTTCGAGCCCAAAAGTTTAATGTTGCTGTGAGCTGGGCTGAGGCCATGGCACTATAGTCCTGGGTGACAGAGCTTAAACTGTTTCCAAAAAAAAAAGAAAAAGGGAAAATCTGTAACTCACGCTGTTCTGTTGAAGTTTTTGAGATGGGAGGAATCAATGTAATTCCCACCTGGTGAGGGACACTCAGTGATCCCACCCAGAAACCTGGCCGTCCCAAAAGCCACTTCCTCCTCACCATGCCCACAGTCCTCGGAGCCTCAAGCACCATGTCCACTGCATCCTTCCCGAGTAAGACCTTCCCTGTCTTGTTCTCAGCTACCGTCTCCACACCCTCCCCCTCTCTACACCACCACACGTAGTTCCCCACATAGTGACAGGGGTCCTCCTCTCCCAAAAGGCCGACTGGATCCCATCATCGACCTTCACTCAGTACCTCTCAGAGATTCCACATGGCCCAGTACACACGAGCCCAGCTGCTCAGCCTCACTCCTCACACTTGAGATGTGCACAGCAGCAAAAATCCTAATGGCAAGGTCCTTCCTGCCTCCGGTCCTTAACACACATGGCCCCCACTGCAGGGAGCTCCTCCACCCTAACCCCATTCTGTTCCCCTTTGCCTGGTGAACCCCTACCCACACTTCAGTGCCTGATGTGAGAAGTTCCATCTGCTCAGGGCCGCATCCTCTGACTTCCCAGGGAGAATGGAACCTTCCTCCTCTGGGCATTAAAATCACCTTTAAACACCTCGCAGACGGCATTTAGATACCTCATTTGGTTTTTGCCAGCCTGGCTGGGTCCTGCCCACAGAAGTTGCATGTACACTCCGCCAAGTCACAAGGGCAGAGCATGTCTTTGGTATCTTCACTGAATTCACAGAGGACATGCAGTTCTGTTCACTTGAAAACAGCCTTCAAGGAGGCTGATTGATTAACTCTAAGGCCACTGGCCACTTTCAATCCTCCACACTCTGATGTAACCTGACAGCAGAGCCCCCTCTGGACCTGACTTGTACCCCCGTCCCTGAGGACCCTGTCGTGCATGTCCCTCCACCCACCAGGCCACCTTAGCCGCTTCCCCTTGAGGCCTGCTGTTTACTCATCCGACTCCCTGTTGAACAGTGGGCTCTCTAACACAGGGCCACCTTGCGTCTCTGTTTTCCCCATCCTCAGCACGACTGTTGGCACACTGACGTGTCCTTGAGAGAGTGACTATACGGTTTCAGCTTTCCTAATGACCCATCTACACAAGGATTTTCAGCAGCTAAAGAGGAGAAAGGAAGCGAGTAGCTTCATGGCTGTGGAGCAGGCAGCGCAGAGCTGAGGAAATGCCGAGCTCGTCAGAGGACAGGGTGCTGCTCATTTTCCTTCAAACGGCACCCCAGTAAGTTTCAGGAAAGCTGTTCTGAAACTGGAGGTTCATGCTTCCCTGAGAGTCCATTCACCAAACATTCATGCACCCCGACAACGTGCCAGGCACCCCGAGGCACGGTGTGAGCGGGGCAGACGCGGGGCCTTGGGAAGGAGAGACACATGAGTGACTGCGTTCAGGTATGACAGGTGAGGGGACAATGAGCTACTCTCAGAGCAACACCAGGCAGCGGCAGAGCAGGAAGCGGGGGCCCCAGGGAGCCACGGGGCCGCACTCAGCAGAGCTCGGCACTGAAGGAGCGGGGAGCAGGGTCCCCCACGGAGGCTCTGGAAGGGCCGAGCAGGGGCATGCAGCGCCCCCTCCCCTCCTCACGCCTGCCCGCCCCGGTCTGTCCATCCACCTGGGGTTTCTGTTCCTTCATTTCATACACGGCTGCCTCAGAAACAAAAATACAAAAAGAAAGGGCTGCTAACCGCTGTTTCTTTCCATCTATTCCTCTGCACTTGCCAATAATGGGCACTCGATTCACTATTTGGTGACGGCAAAGACTTTTCTCTCCCACGCAGCCCCCAGTAAGACAAACACTGAAAGAAATCACTGTGAGAAAGATTGAGGAACTAGGACCCTGGAAATAATTCTCAACGTGTGGAACAGAGAAAATGTCAAGGGGACAAGTGTTGGCAGAAGTTGATTCCCAGGCTCCTCCTTCGCTGGGATGGATAGTTCTGTGGAAGGCACTTGACTTCTCAGTGGCTCAGCTGCAGCTTCCGTAAAAAGGGGGCACTGACCCCTTTCTGAAGGTAGCAGGGCCATGATATAATGAAATTTCAAACAGCCTGTACCCTTCAAAGTCACACACTATTATTACTTCTTTTGGAAAAGTAATACTTTAATTAGAAAAGAAACAGTATCCATGATGGATGATCATTGCAGATAATAAATTAAGTCCAGAGTCCAAATATGTTTAGATAATTAAGTTCACCTACTGTTATTCACCCAGTACCCTCTACCTTATTCTTCTGTCATTTATTTTCTACTTATTTCATCAAACCTCTTCAACACAAATGCCAAAGGACAGTCACATTTCACTAGTGTCCTTATTGATACAGAATCAAATAAAAGAGCAAATAACAGAAAAGGGAGTGGAAGGTAAAAATATCAAATCAGGAACAGTGAAGTCAGAGAGGAGGAGAAGCTGCCCCTTCCTTCTGCCTCCCCACGTTTATCTCGGCCTGCGATCCTGATCAACAAATGTGACCAGAGTTAATAGCTGACCCCTCCACGAGACAGCCCAGGGATTGCAGGCGTCTGTCTGTCTTACCCCAGTATATCCTTAACCCCTTGCACACAGCCCAGGCCAGGAAATCTTTTTAACACATGTGAATATAACAGAGGCACCGGACTTGAGCAACTGTTCCACGCTTACTTCGGAATGCAGACCTGAGAAGTAAAATGGCAGGGATGGCTTTATTTAAGCATCCACAGGTACAGAGAAGGCTGGCTTTTCAAAGTACAGAACAGTAGGTAGAGACAGAGGCCCTCACGTAGACGGTGGCCTTCAATCCCAATCTGTTGATGGCTTACACTAGACACTGCACACACTATTCAGCCAGTTTCCTTATCCAAAAAAATTTTAGTATCTTTTTCCCACAGGGCTGTTGTAAATATTGTGTGAACGTTCTGTGACTAACTGCGTGGAAAGTGCTCAGGGAACACGTGCTACTTCTACCTGCTTCACTAACTACATCTGCGGACTGAGACTGCCATGGAATCACATTTCCTAAAAAGAATTAGACTCAACACTACGTATGGTCCTTCTCTAGGGTGCAAAGGGAAGAAGGATTCGTTTCATCTCCCCAATTCTACATCACAGATAAAAAGCAGGAAACGGGAACTCCTCTATAAAATGTGTCTCTGCCCTTGCCGAGATGGTGTGGTGTTACCTGAGCTACAACATCGGAACTGACGGATCTCATTAGATAATTCTTACGGATTGTTCCAAGCTGTACGCTGCCCCTCCTGGTACACGTCGTCCTCTTAGTAAAAGTCTGTGTTCATTCTTCCATTGCATTTGATTTCTTTTAAGCCTAACCAACAGCTTTGGGAGAAAGTGTTTCACCAGGGCCACTTGTGGACAAGTGTCCATCTCCAAATGGAAATGTGGCCACTGGGGCAGGAGAGAGTGATGAATGTTTTCTCAACAATATAAAAGCAAAGTTATGACACAAGGGCACACTTATTCTTCTAAGAAAAGGCAGGATGAATAGCGGCAGGAAGTCCACAGTCCAGGTGCTGCTTTGCGTGTTTTCTCGGCTAACCTCAGACCTCCAATACACTCCGTCTTTGAAAGAGCTGAGCTTCCCTGAGCTTCTGGGGCTCTCCCCTGGAAATACTCTCTCACTAAGTTCTTAAAACTTTATTCACTGTTCCTTTACGTGCACAGTGCCAACATTTTCAAAGCCATGCCACCTTCAAGAAAGATTACTTCGGTTTGGAAGCAATCTCATACCTGAGCTACTCTCACTTCCTCAAATTATTGACCAAGCAGGGAGACAGGAAGATCGGAAGAGACTTGCCCCAAGATAGTTAAGACAAGTACCAGGTTCTGCAGCTCCTAGTTCAGGGGTCCATGAACCTCCCACCTTACATATGTACACAGCTAACTGCACAAAGAAGACTTCTCACCACATCCCATTCTAAAAAGTGTCGCATGTTCTGAATCACCACTGGACCCAGCAAGCTCCCCCTTTCAGCCCATCTTGCTTTTATTCATCCATCCACGCAACAGCGTCTGCACATCTATCCAGGTGTCTACCGATCTGGTGCTCCTTGCGACACGCGGTAGAGCAAAGGCCCACAGGATGAGGGATCAACTTTCTCTGACCAGGGCTCTGAAGCAGCATCATGGAACTGAGATGTAAAAGACAACCAGGAGGAGCTGGGAGAGCAGGGTCCACATGTGGAAGGGTACGGTGCTTTGCTGCCTGCACAAACGTGGCTCACTGGCTTCCCTCTCAAGCAATGGCCTGGTTACGCTGCAGGATGGGAACAGTCAGGGCTCATGCTGAAGGCAGGACTCAGTGCAGGAAGGAAGGTTATAAAATTGGATAAAATAGAAGAAAGGGTCAAGCTTGGAGAAAATGCATTTAACAGAAATCACCTTCATTTTTTTATCATCCTATAATTTCTGCACCAGGAAGAAAGGCAGCTTGTTGCCATTGACTTTGAAGATCGAACCAAAGGCAATATGCTTCAACATCAGCAATGCAATTTGGTGGTAATTTAAGGAAGAAGTTCCTGACGTTGATGATTAAATACTGCTGCTGTAATTAGGGAAACACTAGCATTTCTTTTACCCAAATTATTCTCAAATGGAGTGTTAAGAAATAAGCTTGCCTCAAAGAGACGGAAGGAAGAGAAGCTTGCTGGAAGCTTTTATCCTCAAGTTTTTATTCCATAGGCGCATAGCACTGTTCTAACATCTCTAAAGTTCATATACACACGTACACACACCCCTAAATAAACTGGATCTAACAAGGAGGGAGTCTCAGGCAGGGTGGCTCACACCTGTAATGCTAGCACTCTGGGAGGCCAAGATGGGTGGATTCCTCGAGCTCAGGTGTGTGAGACCAGCCTGAGCAAGAGTGAGACCCTGTCTTTACTAAAAATAGAGAAACTAGTGGGGCTCATTGTACACAACTGTAGTCCCAGCTACTCAGAAGGCTGAGGCAAGAGGATGGCTTGAGCCCAGGAGTTTGAGGTTGCTGTGAGCTATGACACCAAGGCACTCTACCCAGGGCAGCATGGTGAGACTCAGTCTCAAAAAAAAAGAAAAAAAAAAAAAAGAAGAGAGAAGAAAGAAGGGAGGAGGGAGGAGAGAGGGGGAGAAGGAGGGAATCAAGATAGACTATTACACCTCTACCCCCACTTGGGGGTTCCTCTCTCCTTGAAATCCCAACTATGCCCCAGCCGCCCAGGGCCGAGGCTGTCTCCCCTGCCCGAGCTGCTCAGCCAGAGCCAGTCTGCCCTGCACACAGGGAAGCCTGGGAATGAATGAACGGCACCGAGGCTGAGGCGGGAGGACTGTAAGAAAATGCTTTTGAGTATTTTTTTATTTCCGTTTTTACTTGGAGACAGAGAAGAAAATGATGACGTTTGAAGAAGAAAAGACCCACTGAGGGATTCTGGAGAAAAACGATCAAGTGCTCTGTGCACTGTGCCTGAGAGACTTTGTTGAGTGCTCAGCTTTGTTTCTACAAAGAGAAGCAGAAAGGAAGAAAGGAAGCCCTGACCGGAGTTCCCAAAGGAGTTTCAGAAGGAAGCCCTTGTATCTGAAGCTTGTAAGTATTAGTCTTGAATTGTACTTGGTCTTATACGTGTTATCTGCTCACTAGACTGATTCATACATGGACACACAGACACATGCACGTGTACATATAATACACATGCAGATCGGGAGGGAGGTAAGGTAGTAAAGGGTCTATTGCCCACAGATAATGAAGTGCACCTCATGGGACAGTGTACCTCCAAACGAACATCTCTAATTGCCCGTGGGCACCTCAACTGGGAATAACATACGCTGATGACTGCTAGTTTCTGAAAACTCTCACAGGTTTAAAAATATCTTTATGAGGTAGAAACAAAACTGCCTACTGGTCCTCCAGTTCTGTGGCAGATTTCAAATGCCTTTGGGAATTTTGATGAGAAGGTGTAGGGTAGCTCAGCTTTATTTTTTTCTTAGAAATTTTACGTGTCTCTTATGATGGAATTTATGGGAAAGAATGACGAAGGGTTTGGTTGGAAAGTGGAAGTAAACAGGCCAAATGCTCACTCTGCTGTGCCGTTCACGTCAGGACTAAATACTTTCTTTTTTTTTGAGACAGTCTCACTGTGTTGCCCTCAGTAGAGTGCTGTACCATCACAGCTCACAGCAACCTCAAACTCTTGGGCCCAAGAGATTCTCCTGCCTCAACCTCCCAAGTAGCTGAGACCACCGGTGCCCACCACAGTGCCCAGCTATTTTATTGTTGCAGTTGTCATTGTGTTTAGCTGGCCCAGCCAGACTCAAACCTGCCAACCTTGGTGCATATGGCCGGCACTGTAACCACTGTGCTACAGGCACTGAACCTAAATACTTTCTTTTTAAACAAAAAGAAATGGATTTTTTCTTATGATATTAACCATAGAGGCATTTCTGAGATCCAAGTTTTTATACATCCTAAAATAAGAACTAGATTGCATCACATTGACTTTAATGGAAGCCCTATTTCTAGGTCTGTTTCTGAGTGATTCTCATCTTTAAAGGAGCTCTGTGCTCATAAAATTCCAGGTATTTACTAAGATCAGACATGCCACCCTGTCCTTGGACTGTGCTCTCTGTAGTTCACACATGGCCCTTGGGCTGTCCTATGGCTGTGTGAGTGTGCAAGGGACACACTCCAGGCTCTGGGCTCCCGTTGCTCAGGGCACACCCTGCAGGTCTTGGCATTCCTCCAGGGCCTCGCACACCCTAAGAGCCCCCCTGCCCCAGCGTCTCTCACTGAGTCTAATTCATACTAAGTCATCAATATTTGTCCTGTAGATAAATGAACAAATGTGGCAAGTCAGACATCGCTGTTCGCTAAGAATAGATTCTTCGTATTTCATTGTTTTTCATTTTGGTGAAAAACACCATACGTTTACAAGTCAAGACAATATTTCACTTTTAGAAATAAGTACTGAAGAAAAATGAGATCATTAGCCAGCAAGATGGAATGACAGGTCCCATGTATCCAAGTCTGTCTGTATCTTCACAGATAAATACGTAGATACACAATACGTCCAATTTGTGGAAAATGCTGGTGTTTAGTTTCCTTCCCATAGACTTCTTCCAAAATAGCTGCAAATTTTACTCAAGCCCTGAGTTTACAGAATACTTTCTATGAAGTGCACATGGGACTAAGGCTGAGCTAATAGGACATGAGAAAGAAGCATCAGAACCGCAGCCTCCGACTCTGAGGAGTGATGGACAGTGGGCAGACAACACAGCAATGCCCGGGGCAGGGCCAGGACCAGCCCCAGACTGACAGCACCAGGTCAGCTCTTAGAACACCTTGCAGGAAAGCACACGAGGAAACAGACTTCTACTTTACTAGTTATTACGGTATCTATATTTTTCATATAGAATTAATTACATACCAAAGCATCCCCTAAGTGTTGGGTGAACACCAACAGGGTTCTGCAAGAGAGAAGATGAAGTTCCGCCGGCATCACTGAGACAAGCATCGTCTTCCATGACTCCCAGGATCACCACGCCCCAAACGCCAGGCTGGGAAGCTGGTTTCCAGCCACTCTCTCCTCTCGGTGGCCTCTCACTCCTCACCACACACTGAACCCCAGCAATACTGGCTTTGCTACATTTACTGGATTTGACCTCGCAGGCTCTGCCTGGACTACAGACCTGAGTCCAGATCTAACCTCACTCACAACGGCAATGCCGTGTGGAACAACTTCTGAGCCATCATTATTCATCCTGTGTTTTCCCTACATCAGTGCCAACTGCCACTCTCAAAGTCACCCTACCCAAGCTTGAGGATCATGACAATCCAGTGTTCTGGGTTTTAAGGATCAATTATACTCCTTAAATTTCCAGGAAAGGAAGCATGACAGAAAATACTACCTGCCTGCCTACAACCACTCTTTACTGTCTATTCAGACAGCTAAGGGACTTGCAGTTCCCACTCTTTTGCAGGTAGAAGTGATATAATTTTAGCCATAAAATATAATCTGAAGTCTAATATAAATAAAAGTGAGTTAAAATTTAGGTTTCATTTTCAAATTTGTCAGTATTAACATTATTACCATTGTAGTCTTCATCATCATAACCACCAAGACTATTTATGCTGATAGTAGTTACGATTTGTATTAGTTTTCTAGGGCCATGTCACAAATTTAGAAGCTTTAATTTGGGTTCTCTGCTCAGGGTCTCACCAGATTGTAACTGCAGCATTAGCTGAACCTCAACCTTACCTGAGACTCAGGGTCCTCTTCCAAGCTCACTGTGGTTGACAAAATTCAACTCCTTGCAGCTATGGGACTGCACCTCCATCCTCAGGCTGGCTGTCCTTGATCCAGTCTAGCCACTGCGGCTCCCCCCTAGGTCTTTGCCCTTTGCTCCTCCCTCAGGAGCTGTTTACAACCTGGCTGCTTACCTCTTACAGGCCAAGAGAGGAGGGTCTTTCTTCTGTCCCCGCCCTTTGAACCCTCTTTTAAAAGCCTCTTCTGATTAGGTCAGACCCACTCAGGATAATCTCCTTTTTAAATTAAATTTTATTTTACTTTTTATTGATGCCAAAGATTTTACATGTATCAGTTGCATATATGGACTATGTAATATCAAGTCAGGTACTGGGATCTGCATCACGTCAAGTATTCTTTGCTTCTCTGGGTTGGCAATATTTCAAGTCCTCTCTTCTAGCTACTTTGAAACACGTAACACAAACTGATGAAAGAAATTGAGGTGGGTACAAATGGAAAGACATCCCATGATTAGAAAAATGAGTATCATTAAAATGACCACATTGCCTAAAGCAATCTAAACATCCAATGAAATCCCCATCAAAACATCAGTGTCATTCTTCACAGAATTAGAAAAAACAAACTAAAATTCTTATAGAACCAAAGGACCAAACAGCAAAGCAATCCTGAGCAAAAAGAACAAAGCTAGAGGCATTACATTACCTGATTTCAAAATACATTCCAAGGCTCTAGTAACTAAAACAGTATGATATCAATATAAAAATAGATGCACAGACCAGCAGAACAGATCTGAGAGAACAGAAATACATCCACGCATTTTTAGGCAACTGCTTTTGGATAAAGGTACAAAGAAAACACACCAGGGAAAGGAACCCTCTTTAAAAATGGTGCTGGGAAAATTGAGTTCTGCACATATAGAAGAGTAAATCCAAACCCCTCTTTCTCTATACATACAAAAATCAGCTCAAGGTGGCTTACAGACTTACACATAAGACCTAAAACTATAAAAATGCCCTTAAAAATAACCACAGGGACAATACTTCAAGACATTGGTCTAGGCATAGATTTCACGGCTAAGATCTCAAAAGCACAGAAAACTATAAGAAATTAAATTTTAACTTAAATTGAAGCTAGTGGTTAGGGACTTTGACTACCACTGCAAAATCCCTTCAACTTGGCCAAATACTGTTAACCTAATCACAGCATTGACACCCCCACCTCTTCACAGGTCCTGACCACACTCAGGGTGTGCATACCAGGGAGCAAAAGTCTTGGGCAATCTTAGAAAACTGCCTACCACGCTGTTTAACAGGAAACCTTGAACATCAATTTAATTTCATTTACTTATTACAACATCCCCATGAGATTAGTGACACTAATCCATTCTGCAACTGAAAAACCTACGTGACTCAAGTTCTTTGCCAATGGAATCCAGAAATGCTGATGACTTCCTTATCTACAGTGACATGGAGACATGAAAAAGGCTAATGAAGAAACACTTGGGAAGTTATTTTGTAAATTAAAGCACCAGTGATCTGCAAGTTATCTTACAGCCCTGTCAATTGTCCTTTTGACTATATGAATATATTCACACTTCGAATGTGGTAGGGAAGATGGCACAGAAGGAAAAAGATTGAGAAGACAGATTTGGGGATGTGGGATGGTGATGTTCAGTAAGTTACTTTCTCTCTGGACCTCCATTTTCTCATTTAAAATAATAAAATGAAGGAATTGGACTAGGGGATATCTAAGGTCCACTACAGCAATAAAAAACCTAGACAGATGGTCTGTTTTATATCGATAATTAGATTTTAAATCCTGAATTCCAGGACAATGACCCTGTTTTAGTCTGCAATTCTTCTACTACCTTGAGGAAACATGGGAAAACCTCTCCCACAAGCAGTTATTAATGATGCTTGGGAAACATTAAATTATAATAATGTGTTTCAACCTCTGGATCCCCTTGCCATCAATAAAATAGAATCTCTTTGTAAGGGATAATACAAAGCAGAAATCATGGTTTATCCAGACATATGGAAAGCCCAGCTAATTAACTACTGAGCCATTTCTCCAGGGAGCAAATATTCTGGTCGTTTCTGTACATCACTGTCAGGTGTTATTAAAGTCAACGAGAGGGTCCATTTATCTGTTACTTGCTACCATCTTGGATGAGTCACAGAGAATAAGAAATTAAAACAGAAATAAAATTTTCTTTCCCTAATTAATATTCCAGAGGGCAAAATTAATTGACAGTCCCTCAATCTGCTTCTATGAAGTGATAATAATATAAATCAAGGAAATAAATACATATCAGGACCCACATAGAGAAATACATCTCTGGCAAGACAGCTGACATGCTGGAATTGTTTATAAGGACTCATCAATCCATCAGGATGCAGCAGAGACAAATAGGGAAAAAAATCAATTCCAGCAATGCAAAGAGTAAGCATAAAAGGTATAAACAAACACATCATTAAAGAAGAAGTGGATCACAGCTCTGGGTAAGTGGGAGTTAGGTTCAAGATGGGTGAGCTTCTCTTGTTTCCTAAGGACTCCCACACCAATTTGCTAACCACATTCATTGATGGCATTTAATAGATGCTGCATCTGAAAGTGGAGTGTCAGTGTGAGACTATTAGAAAACTCAGGACTTACAAATGAGCAGAGAGAGATGCAAATTGCTCTATTTTTACCATAAGGTGTTTCAAAATACAGCTAGAACTTTAAGAATCCATTCCAACACACTATACTATTTATTGCCAGTGATCTTCTATGCTGAGCCAGGAAAGTCAATACAGTGCCTCCTTGAGATGAGTTAATAAGCCTTCCCAAAGAACTCCAGTTCCACCTGGCCAAAATCCTGTTTCAACACCTAAATAAATCCTAGAGCCCTTGAAGTGTTTATTTCCATCACAGAGTTAGCAGTGTGCTCTCAAAATAGAATCATTTACTCTGATCCAATAATTACTTAGCCTCAAACAAGCCACAAACAGAGTGGAAAACAGAAATAAACAGAAGTCTCAGTCCAGGATAGTAAATTAAGTTTATCTCTTGGGCTTGCTCCGGCCAGTTGGCACTGGCTGCCAGCAGTACGATATAGGCATCCTCAGGGGCTACGAATCTTCGTCAAGAAAAATACACTGTGAGCAACAGCACTATCTGATGTAACACGGAGTGACGTGGGGAGGGGAGCCAGTAATAGCACCTGTCAAGCAACAGGGTCAGGCGTGGTGGCTCATGCCCATAATCCTAGCACTCTGGGAAGCAGAGGGAGGTGGATCCTGTGAGCTCAGGAGTTCGAGACCATTCTGAGCAAGAGCAAGACCCCATCTCTAAAAATAGCTGGGCATTGTGGCAGATACCTGTAGTCTCAGCTACTCAGTAGGCTGAGGCGAGAGAATCACTTGAACCCAAGGGTCTGACGGTCTTGTGAGCTATGACGTCACGGCACTCTACTTAGGGCAACAGAATAACCTTTGTCTCTAAAGAAATGAATGAGTGAATGAATGAATGAATGAATAAATAAATAAATAAATAAATATCAGATTCTAAAATAGTTTCTAAAACCCTCCAAAGTCATGTCATGATCCATGAATGTATATTGCTTTAGTTAATATTTGAACTGGTAATTAAGACTGTTTGGCATTTGTCAAATAATTTGGGTTTTTAGAGCATATAGCTTTTTTATACATTAAAAAGTTTCATGAGATGTTTCTTTGCAGACAGCATCCTGAGGACTAAAGAGTATTCTGCCTTCC
>CAUYQV010166967.1:0-21484 GCA_963574575.1 Galagoides demidoff
TTAAGAAGGAAATTGCCAAATTTTTGGAACAAAACAATAATGAAGACATCAATTATAAGAACCTGTGGGATAATGCAAAGGCAGTCTTAGAGGGAAATTTATAGCATTACAAACCTTCCTCAAGAGAACGGAAAGTGAGGACGTTAGCAACTTAATGGGACATCTCAAGCAACTTGAAAAGGAAGAACAGTCCAATCCCAAACCTGGCCTGTCTTCTTAATCCTCTTTTATATAATATGTATGGATGCTGGAGCTGTAGCAGAATATTCTACAGAAATCTCTATCAGAGCCCCTTCTCTGTGCTGACACGATTTATCATATGACTGCATTCTTCACTAAATTTCCTTAGGAAAAGAGCTGTGCTTTGTTTACCCTTTATCAGCCCACTGCCGTGAACTTAATAAAAAACAAAGTAAACAAAAGCCTAGTGGGTGAAAGAATCAAAGAAAAAAAGGAAGGAAGGAAGGAGAGAAAGAGAGAGAAGAGGGAGAAAGAGAGAAAGCCAGTTACCCCTATGCATCCTGACTTCTGTCACCAAGAACCCCCTCTGTCTCCTGATTTTACTACTCAGAGCCCAACAATTTGCTGCTGGGGCTTTATCCTTAATTATTCTGTTGTTTATTTAGAGTCCAGCAACTGGGGGATCTGCTGCTCCCTGGGACTTCTTCTTTAGAAGGAGCAGCAATGTTAGGAGAGACGATGAGAACGGGGTCCCTGCCTCCTCCCACTCAGATGAGCACAGGCTGATTTGCCAAGAACCCCCCATTCTGGGAACTGGTGCCTTCGGGAGCCCAGCTGCTCATCCTAGAGGTCAGCGTCTCTTTCTGAGACTGTGTTGCTGCCTCCAGGGAGCCCATTCCCCCACCAGGGCATCCAGATCTGGTATAGGGGTGGCTGCTGAGAGCTCCCTAATATTAAACTCAGAAATCCTTCTCTAATCCCTGATGTCTTCTGGGTGTTTCCAAACAACCTGACCCACCTCCCCCCACACACACACCCAAGGAAGCATTTCAGTTAAATAGATATAATTTTTCCAAAATCTAAAATGCTAACAGAAACAAAGACACCTGCTGGTTTGTGATGTCTCTCCTAGGAACTGTAGCTATCCTGGTTCTAAGAACTCCCTGGTATACTGAACTAGACTGGACTGGAATCCCACAGTGTTTCCCAGACTACAACCCTGAGGGATGCTCTGGAAAAAAGGGAAAACTGTTAACAAGTTTATCTTTCAAACTTTGGAAAACACTGAACACAAATCCCTTTCAAGAAGATTTTCAGCAGGGTACAGTGGCTCAGGCCTATCGTCCCAGCTCCTCAGGAAACAGGCAAGAGGATCACTTGAGCCCAGGAGTTGGGGGCTGCAGTAAGCTGTGATGGAACCACTCACTCCAGCCTGGATGATAGAACAAGATCCATATCTTTTAAAAAAAAAAAAAGAAGAAGATTTTTCAGTATATCAGTATTGATCTGGGCATCCTATGGTACAGAATTCATGTTCAATCTAGTATTTCCCAAATTTAGTTGAATACAGACCTTCTTTACGGATCTAACATCTATGAATATCCCATGGCACACTTTTAGGAAATGCTGCTTGAGGACCCTACCAGATTAGCAAGGGATTCTCTCCTGGGACAAGGTGGCTTCTAGGGATCTAGGAGAAAGATCAGGGATCAGACACTCCCCCTCCTCCTTCCTGTCTGCAGTAGCTATTGGATGGGTTTCCAGGCCCTGCTGCACACAGGTCCTCAAACCCAAAGAGGCAGCCTCAGTCATCTCTGAATCCACCCCCAGGTTTCCATTCTCAGACAACAGGAGCTTCCCCCACCCCCCCACCCCCACCCAACCCTGCCCTGCCCTGCCCAGTAGCAGATGTTGAGTTCCTGAAGAAGCAGCCAAATGATTCACTTCTGTTTGCTGGCAATGCTGCTAGCAGGCACCGAGAGTCTCCAGGTAGCCCACTGAGCTCTCTGCTCCAGTAGAGCGATTGTAAGTGAATTCCTTAATTTAGCAAATTTTCACTGCAACAGCTGCTGCTCTCACATAGCATTTTGCAGGACACATAGCCCTTTCAAATCCATTACCTTTGGTTACTAGCAGGAACTCTGTGAAGTGAGTGCAGCAAGCATTATTATTATTTCTCTTTTCATAGAAGAGAAAAACTGCACTTAGGAACCAAATCACTGTAGTCCAGGTACTATGCTCCGTGCTGACCTTGGTGTGTAAATCTCTGCCTACTTCCTCAAATATTTACACCGGGGGCTTTTACCTGCCCATTAGAATGAAACATGTTGCAATGAATCCAAGGGACTGTCCTTACTAAAGTGAAAAATGCATTCTGCAAAGTAATGCTGAGAAATTAATGTAAGGTTTGATAGGTAGACAGACAGATAAGAACCAGATTTGGGAGGAGGAGAGAGTCTTAAAGACCAGACAGAGAAGCTTGAGATTGGAGTAGAGAGCATTTGTGGGTCTTTGAATAGTATTGACTCAGTGTGTTTTAGGAAGATAAGTTTGGCAACAATTAGCAGAATAGTTTGGAGAGGAGGAGAGACAACTCAGGAAAGCTAGCTAGAAGGAATTTAAATCAGCGCCTTTCAAATTTTAACGTGCATACGAATTACTGCCCAAGGAGCTTGTTAAAATGTGCTGATTCGGTAAGTCTGGGTGGTAGCTAAGATTCTGCATTCCTGACTAGCTCTGAGGTGATGCCAACACTGCTGGTCTGTGGACTCCAATTTTCACTACCAAGCATTCAGATAATCCAAGTGTCAAGTAGTAGGGAATTGGACTTGGAATTTAACCATGGGTTAGACCCTTTTTTTAATTAATTTTTTTATTTCAGAATATTACAGGGGCATGAGCATTCTGGTAATATAAATAGCTTTTGCACCATTTGAGTCAAAGTTATAAGTGTGCCCAGACAAGAAAATAATCAATAAAACAAATAGGCCACTGACAGAACAGGAGAAAATATTTGCATGCTCTACATCCAATAAACAGCTTATCACCAGAATCTACAAAGAACTCAAGCAAATCAGCAAGACAAAAGTCAAAACGTATTAGACTCTTAAAGTGTGGTCTCCAGAGTAAAATGTGTATTCAGATTTGTTTGGATGAAATGTTCTGTAGATGTCAGTTAGGTCCAAAAGATGAATAGTTAAATTTAAATCTAAAACTTCCTTGCTAAGCTTCTTATTGGAGGATCGATCCTACACGGTCAAGGGAGTGTTAAAATCTCCGACTATGATAGAGCTGGGAGAGATTAAGTTGCTCATGCCTGTTAGAGTATCTCTTATAAACCTATATATCTGTCTAACAAGGGTACAAGTGAACTTTTCTAGAACTAGAATATAAATGTTTTGATACAATGACTAAGCAAATGACATGAAATTTATGTTAACCAGCTTGATGAAAGTATTTCAAATTGCATATGAAAACAGTACAATGTACCCCATGTTTGCATTAATGTATACAGCTATCAATAAATAAATAAATAATTAAATAAATAAATAAATAAAAGAATTTGACTTCAATCATAATGATAGATATTTATTTATTATTATGGTAAGAAAGACCTTACTTAGAAGATATCTGGAAACAAAAGCAAAAGTCATAAGGAAAATGATTGATACATTTAGAAGAACTTTAAAGTTGAAACACATTCTTCTCAGTATCCTAAGAATGGAAGTATCACAAGAAGGGAAAAGCAAATATCCAGTGTGCTCGGTCCTAATGTGTAGCCAGGATCTAACTCATTGACCACACAAGAGAAAAACTCATTTCAATTCAAGTTGGGGAGAGGAGGGCCACAGGAGAGGGAAGAAGGGAAGCAGGGGGCATTTGGTGGGCTCCCACTTAATGGACACAATGTAGGGGTGTATGACAAACCTTCTGGGTATGGGACACAACTACAAGAGGAACTCTACCTCACAAATTCAAATGTTACGACTTGGTTGTTTGTACTCTTACATTAACCTGAAATAAAAAGAAATTAAAAAATAAAATATAAAATAAACTTACGCTAAGAATCCTATGTACTCAATTTTGATATGAGGACAATTAATGACATGGTGGGGTTAGAGGAAGGGAAGAGCAGAGAGAGGGAAGGAGGGAGGGGGGTGGGGTCCTGGTGTATGCCACACCTTTTGGGGGCAAGACACAATTGTAAGAGGGACTTTACCTAACAAATGCAATCAGTGAAGCCTGGTTTCTTGTACCCTCAATGAATCCCCAACAATAAATTAAAAAACAAAAACAAACCAAAAATACTTATGCTGTTATATTCTAACCTCAGCCTAGAGAAATTCTCTTCTAAAAAAAGTAAAATAAAATACAAGCACTTTAAAAATATTTTTTAAAATAGGTACAGTAATGAGAAAGCGTTGGGGATGGTGGCTCACACCTGTAATCCTAGCACTATGGGAGGCTGAGGCAGGTGGATCTCCTGAGCTCAGGAATTCAAGGCTAGCCTGAACTTGAGTGAGACCCTGACTCTACTAAGAAATAGAAAAACTAGCCAGGCGTTTTTATGGGTGCCTGTAGTCCCAGGTACTCAGGAGGCTGAGAGAGGAAGATTGCTTGAGACCAAGAGTTTGAGGTTGCCATGAGCTGTGATGCCACAGCATCCTAACCAGGGCAACAATTTGAGACTCTGTCTCAAAAAAAAAAAAAAAAGAGTAACGAGGAAGAATAAACTGAAATATTTGCTACATAAAAGACAAAGGATAAATTATCATTAATATAAAGAAAATGTTTAAAATCTCAGAAAAAAATTGTCTCAGTATAAAATAATAAGCGGAAAACACATAAGCAGGAAATAGCTTTCAAAAATCATATTCCTAATATCTGAGCTCACCAGTTTAAACATAAGTATTAAAATACTCAAGAATCATTTTCCTATGTCATTGGCACCAATTGTGACATTAGAATGTACAGTATGGATGGGTGCACGAGAAAACATATACTTTAGTATACTGAAATAGAACTAAAAAATTTTAAACATTATGTTTTTAGTAGCATTGAAGAACAAAATATAAAGAGATGTTCATAGATGTTTTGCAACATGGCTCAAAAACATTTAAAATATGGCCACCTGCATTTTCATGTCAAGGAAATAGTTGAACATGGGAATGAACAAATGTTTGATTTTGGAAACAACTTAACTATCCCTAACAGGGGAGTAACGAAACTAGTATTTTTCAAACTTTTTTATCTCACGGGACATTTGAACCTATAGTTAAATTTCCGCAGCACACTTAAATTATGTTGATCAAAAAAAAAAAAGAGTAAAAAAAAAAAAGAATATACTTACTGTGCTTTGAACTTCTTTTGAAAATAATTTAATTAATGATCTTTAAAAATTTTCATGGCACAACAGTTGAAAGTCGCTGGACTAAAACTTTATCACATTTCATATAATGGGATACTCACAGCCATTCAAAATGAAGTAGATGTGTATTCAGTGACAGGAGTGCTGTATCCTGCACTTAAGGCAGTTTAAGAGTGTATGGACAGCATAATTTTATTGTTAAAATAAGTTGTGAAGATCTGCATAGGATGAGGTCTGGATGGATGCATTTTAAGATCCCTAACCCCTATAATGAACCTTTTTGACATGTGTAATTTACAATATTTTTAAAATTTAATTTTACAAAAGCCCATTTGGAAAGCAGGTCTTTTCCTCATGGTCTCACCGCCGAGTCTGCGAGCCTGTTTTGTTTTCCTGTGCTGAAAGAAGAGGGATTTCTGTTCAGTCACACAGATGTGCGATGTCGGTGACATCTCCTGTGTGGCAGAACCACCTCATACATGTGAATTGCTTCATTTGGAAAGTTCAGTTCCTGGCAGCCCTCGGGCTTATTTGGAACAGAGAGCCTTGTCTGTCTGCCTTGTTTTTCTTTGTAATAATTTCTCCGAGTCCTGGTGTGTTTTCTTCAGGCTCACCCCTAACATTTCAGGTCCCTGGACAAGAGTACAAATGAAGGCCCACATACCACGTGTCTAAACATGCAGAAAGTTATAAATCAAGCTAATAAACTATTAAATAAAATACATTCTATTCTCCTATTTTGACAAATATTCGTTCCTAACAATGAAATGGAAAAATATGCTTGACTCTCTATTATTTTTATATATCTGAAAGTTGGCAAATCACCAAAGATGACTCAATTTAATTGTTATTGCTCATCTGTGTATTCTGTTGATGGGCCAGCAATGTTGGGGTGACAAATAAAATAAAGACATACACAGATCATGAACTATTACATCCTCAGGCTGCACAATTTATTTTTCTTTTTTTTTCTTTTTTTATTTTTTTTTATTTATTTTTTTTTATTAATTGATTTCTGTGTACATTGATGCCAACATGGGGTACATTGTGCTATTTCATATACAATTTGAAACATCTTCATCAAGCTGGTTAACATAACTTTCATATTTTTCATCCTTTAATTTCCTTGAAGACCTAATTAGGTTACAATCAAGATTTTTATACTCATTTTATTCTATTGACGTAATGTCTAAAGCAGGGTGTGATAAATGTTTTCTGAAAAGGTCCAGATAATGAATATTGTGCAGGCCATGTGATCTCTGTCACAAGTACTCAATCCTGCTACTGTAGTTCAAAATCAGCTGAAGACGACATGTACGTCAGCAAATGGGCACAGCCTTGTTTCAATAAAACTTTATTTACAAAAATAACTAACCATTACCCTACCTAATTCCAGAACATTTTCATCACTTTAGAAGGAAACACATGCCCAGTAAGCAGTCACTCTCTCCTTCCCATTCCCTTCAGCCCTTGGCAATAAGTAATCTGCTTCCTGTCACTATAGATATGTTTGTTTTGAATAATTAATACAAATGGAATTTCACAATAAGAGACAACTGGATTTGGACTATGGCCCCTGGTGACCCCTGATCACCAAACTATAGATTTGTGAAGTAATGGTGTATAAACTTGCATATCCTTCAATCAAAATGTAAACTATGGTAAATGTAAAATTTAAGAAATTAGTTATGTTCATATGCTTTAAAAAATTATTTTTAAAGTGTTTCAAATTTTCTATCAAAATTGAAAGGCAAAATACAGATTGTCATTCGTAACTATAATAATTTGAAATAAAAATTCTTTAGAATTGATTTTTGATTCATTATTTACATGGAATCATATCTTAACCATTTTCATAAAATTAGAACATTTATTGTAAGTCTCAATATCCATCTAGTATCAGTCTCCTGGCACACCTGTTTCACTTCCACCTACCTATGAACTTACAAGTCTCAGAGCAGCATCACGTTCTTCACAATTAGGAAATGCCCCTCTGCCTGCACGTGCAACTCTTGTGAGTACCAGAGTGCGTGAGCATCTGAGGGATCAAGCCCTGGAGGAGAAGGAGCAACAAAGAAACAAACCCTCAGTAATGCTAGAAGGTGATGTGTTTTCATCAAGAAGCTATTTCATCCCATTGGATTACAAAGTAGCTGGCCAGTTGATCTGTCTCTTCCTTTGCTAAGGACATCTCTCACTCAGATCCTTCTCCAAACCAGAAACAGTATCCATCTCCAACCTTGCCAGCAACACAAGCCCTGTACATCCTCAGTATTTGGACTTTTTGTTTTGAAAGACATAGGGCAAGAAGTTTGAGAAAGTGCTTCCCTGGGGCCTGAAAGGTATTAGTCGTGAGATGGGATGTTTAGAGTTACCAGCTGCACTAGGCTGATGCTAGACAGAGATTTTCAACCACTGGGCCATGGCACGCTGGTGTGCTGTGAACATTTTTGAAGATCATTAATTATTTTCAAAAGAATTTCAAAGCACAGGAAGTACATATATTTTTAAACTCTTTTTTATAAGTAAAAAAAAGTAATTTAAGCACGCCATGGAAGTTTTAACTATAGGCTCAAGTGTGCTGTGTGATAAAAATTTTGGAAAGCGCTGTGCTGGAGTAACACTTTCTCTAATAAATTGGTGTGTATGATTTGTGGAACCTCCTAAATTGTGGGCCCTCACAGGAGAGGCCTGCTTGTCTGGGTCCCTAGAGGATCTGTGGTTTTCCTCTTCACAGTGGAGCGTGGTAAGGCTGCCTGGATGGAGCGTGTAAGACGCACATGCATGATTCTTCCCTGGAGTTTGTCTTGCCTGCACGCCTCATTGCATGATGATGTTGTTAATTTGGAGGTTTGTTTTAGATCATAAGAATGATTAATAAAAGATGATTGTGGAAGCTCTGTTGTGATCTCAGTAAGACAAAATATATATCATTCTCTACTGCTCAAAATCAACCTGAGCTATTTACACGGGGTGCCAAGGGCAAACTGTAGAAAGAACATCCAGGCAGCTTTGTGCCACTTTGTCTGTTTCAAATTTAACTGATGCATTGATTGGGCACCTACTCTGTGTCCAGAATCTAAAAAAACAGAAGAAAAGGGAATGAACAAATAAAACCCCCTCCATGGTCAAAATGTAACAAAGAACCTTTCTAAAATTTCAGATTTATCCTCCTCATGTTCCTCTCTTGGCTCCCTCGCTTGCCTTAGATTGTTGATTTCCAAGCAAGGAAAGCACGTTTCTCCTCCTTATCTCCAGTCGCACATATGCAAAGACCTGATAATCCCGGGCTGATGAGAGAGCTCTGTGATGAAGCAGAGTGGTGCAGAAGCTGATGGGGCAGAAACTGATAGTGCAGCTCTCAAACTAATCATTTATAAGGCTCCTGTCAGCAGCCGGAGGAGCCTGGATGTGGGATTTGCTGTGGCCCAGCAGAGAGGAGAGGCTGCCCGTGGCCTGGACTTTCCCTGCTTAGAGAATTCCATCCTCCCCGCCTTATAAGGTGGTTCTAAGAACCAGAGAGGCTGAAGAAAAGCCAATCCCCTTTTAATTGGGACTTGACGTTTAGTAAAACATTGCCAGTTCAGAAACACTACAGGGGACTTTCCTCTCCACACATCAATTTTATTCTTCAGCGACTGAAAATTTCAAGGTCATCAATCTGGGGCACACTTATTTCCAGAATTAAGTCGGAATGATAGATCATAGAGAGAATGGTGAACCCATTCACTTCCCAGACCTCTGCACATCTGCGTAAGGAAGCAGCTGGCTGTGGGGGTTTCTCAGGTTCTTCCCAGCTCCGAGGTTTTGTGGCGCTGCTTAGGAGAACACAGTCCTCATTCTCCCCTATCTCTGCACGATTCTTCTCTTTTTCCCTCCAGCTTTCTTGTTATCTTCTTTCTGCTCTCCCTGTAATCAGCTGCTCTCCTGCCTGCCTCTCTCTCTCTCTCTCTGGCTCTTACTCTCTCTTTTCTGTCACAGACACACTTTTCAGGGTTTGTAAATCACACACTTCTAAGGACTTGTAAATATTTAACAGGCTTTAGATTCTAAAAAACTATAGTTCATTTCTGCTTGTGTATTTGTGGTCATTTAATAGCTATATTAATAATAATTCTTAAGACTCATTTCTTTTTGATTTGGAGGTCCCCTCATTTTATCTGAGCATGCAGACTTCCACTTTTGTGCTTTCAGTTTTGTTTTATCTATTGTTCAGCTGAAATGAATCTCTAAGTTTCTTTGTTTCTTCCCAAAGTCATGTTAAGTTTTAGTTTTATTTGAACCATTGCATATGTGAAAATGTCATTTTGATATGACTTAAAATGAAATAAAATTTCACTGAGTCTAAAGGTCACTTTGAACACTTCCTGAAGTCTAAAGCCAAACTCACCCTCTGCTCTCTTCACTGGTCAGTATCCTCATGTCATTTTGTGTCTCTTTTTGTTAAGAAATACTTTCTTTATTCTGAAACTCTGAAACATTCAGTACTATTTTTAATAGTGTGGGTTTCTGCCAGGGCCAGGACTAGAGAGAGGTAAGAGTCACACCTAGGACTTAAAAAAAAAAAGTAAGGAGGTGCCCACTCTCAGTATGAGAAACATTACTTTTTGCTTAGTACACAAGAAATGAAGTCCAGAGAGTTAGGATGTGCCCCCCACTTTTCCAGATGGTTCCTTAGGCTCTGATTGTCCTACAGACTCTGACATTATTAGGTCATCTATGAATTTGAGTTTTCAGTGTTGTCAGGTTATTTTTCTGGACATTCTTTGACATTTTGATAGAACATTGGGAGAAACACATCAGCTCACAAGAAACAAATACCACTTCACAACAGAGTTTGGGGCAATCTATACAGGTTTAGAAATAATGTTTTAAATCATATGAATACGTGAGTTCCCGTAATGAAGTAAACTTAGAAAGGAAAGATCAGGAGGTGAAGTGATGAGCCTTATAAGATATTGGTCTATTTTTAGTGTTTCTAATGTGTGGGAGTTCTCGGGGAACTCTAAGATCTGACACAAACCTAAGGATTATTGCCCGAATTTATGATCCAAGATAACTCTTGCTCCTTCCCTTTCAAGAAGACCTGATCACAAATACACTACTCTGTCCTTTTGTGAAGTTGCCCAAAATTGGCAATCAAGAAACTTGATTTTCCTCTCTTCCCATGAAGTCTAAGGAATGTCGCCCTGTTTTCATGAAATATCTTTTGGTGTATATTATGTAACAAAGCCTGCTGAGCGTAAGAATGTTTTTTCTCTTTCTCGATTTGATTGTTCATAGTTTTAGAAATAAGCTGCCATCAATGGTACTGGAAGGCATCCCAGCCTCTAAGCCTGACATTTAACTTATCTGGGTGACGGTTGGATTCTTAGAATTGCACACCCAGACCAGTCAGTGTGGGAGCCGATTCAAAAACATAAGTCTTCCTCTTCCACGGAAGCCAACTCAAACAGCAGCTAAAGGGAGTTTTCTTTCCAGCCGTACAAGTCACGTTTTGAGTGGGGTCCTATATAACAGCAGCAGGAAAAGAAATATTGATGTGAGTGGGGCTCGGCCCCAGGGAGGGCCAGCTGACAGCCAGGAGAGTTTGCAGAGGCCTCCTCTGCTCCCCAGTGCAGGCCATCAGGGACTCGCAGGAACTACCCTCTCGCCATAGCCATGAAAAGAACATGTTTTTCTTAGTATTTTCTGCCGCCAGAGTCTTTTAGAAACAGACACATGCTTCGGTTTGGTTGCATAGACTAAAAAAAAAGCAAAAAATGCACATAAAGGGCCAGATTTATTTATTCCTCAATAAATTACAACTCAGAACTCCCCCCTTGCAGAACACAGCTTTTGAAAAACACAATATGTGCCTTACCTGCATGCGAGATTATAGGAAGATGACTTCCACTTTGAGATGAGTGAGAATGGAATGCATTTAATACCCCCATGTTCTGGAGAACATCAGTACCCCCCAGTCACGTCTATTGAAAGAAACTCTCCATTCTCCCTGGATGTTTAGGTAGGTTGAAAGGATGTGCAATTGAGGGCTGGATGGACTTGGATTTTCGTTCCTTCCCATAACCACGTGTCTTTGGACGAGTCATGCTGTCTCTCTGAGCCTGTTTCCTCATCTTTGAAATGAGGACCATCATTTTGGCATTTTACTGTTATTGTGAAATTCAAGAAGTAATGTAATACATCAGATCTTGGTCTATGGTAAATGCTTTAATATTCCATCTTCTTTGTGTTCTTTCTAAAGACCCTGAACTTGACTTTAGGGCTGTGTGGATCTGTTATTTTTAATGCAGCCCTGTCTGTGAATGGGACACCTTATTTTGAGGTTTCAGGCCCAGAGGAAACATGGAATAGATACGAATCTCCTCCAGCACATACTTGTCTTGCAAAATACAATGAGACTACTCAGCTCCTGGACTTCTGGTCTTTCTGCTGCTCCCCACGCTCTAGGGACATGCCAGCTTGCCTTCATCTGAACAAACCTCAATGCTTACTTTTGGCCTCAGTTACTTGCACTGTGTTCTTTCAGCCCTCATTGATTTTGAAATCAATTCTCTTGATGCAGAATTGCCTGGCCTAATTATTTATACAAATCTCTTGATTTGGTCGGTGGAGACACCCTTCAGAACAGAACAGTATGAGACTGTGCAGAACTTTACACTTGACAAGTTAATAATGAATTAAAGTCCTGTGCCTTACATGAAATCTTAGAGGTGGAAAATCCCAGAGACGTTGAAGATAATAAACTTATTTTACTTACGAAGAAATCTGGGTCTGGGGAACCAAAGGGATTTGTCCAAGATCACATAGCTTATTCAAAGCAAAATCAGGACTGAAACCCATAGTCCTCTTCCCAGGTTTGAGTTTCCTACAAGATGATGTTGTCCTCACAGAGCTGCATATGTGATCCACTACACTGTATTTCAGAGTGAAATGAATAATGGTTTGTCTCCATTAGAGTACTTAGGCTGAGATCCTAAGTTTATTTTTAAAGTAGCTCTAACTTTACTGAAAAAGAAACTTAATGTTTTCCTGTTTTTTGGGAGGAGAGAGGGAGCTACTTCCTTCTTCAAAATAACTTGTTTCCATAACATTTTTATGATTTTCCACTTTTATTCCATGTTACTCCCATCATAAATCCTCAATCTAGCCTTATTAGTCTTCCCTCAGTATTTCTCCTGTTCTCACCCACCTCTGTCTTTCTTCTCGTGTTCACGTTCTTGAGACACATCCTCTATGACATGGTGCCCAGGACTGAACTCACAGTGCCAGGAGGACGCATGGCCCACGTGGGTGCAAATGCTGTTCTTACCATTGCCTGGGGTGAGGGGAAAGAGGTCATAGAGGGGACCCCTGACTCCTTGGTTCGCGATGAGCCCCACTCCTTTTCTTTTGTGATCCAGATTTCCACAAATCAGAGCTTCAGGTGAGTTGGCAAATGCCCTTTAAGAACAATGCCTGCATTTCTCAGAGCACTGCACGAAATTGGTCCGTTTTTTATTATAAGTATAGTAAAATTTTTTAATGATTTTTTTTTTACATATACATGTGTGTATTAGGCTTCCACTTTTTGCCCTCACAGAATTAAAACATAGTAAAAGTTTTAGTCAAGCATAACACAAATAGAGAGAACACAAATGCTGGAACACAGATCAACAGCACCCAGATCACAGGTTGGGATATTTCAGTGTACAAGCCCCTCTCACCCTCTTGCTCTACTCACACATTTTCATAAAGGTAACCTACTGTCTTTACATCAAATGGAACAGATGGGCTTGGCCTGTTTCTGTACGTTCTGTAAAGGAAGTCCTGCCGTGTGGACACGCTGGTGACTGGCCATGTTTGTTAGCATTGTGAGGCTCAGCCTCAGGGACAAGTCCTATGTTGGGTTGGTCTGTCAGATCTCCTTATAGTGTATACACTTCTATTTTTAATGGACTTTTTAAGGGCTTGAAGTTAAGGCCATCAGGATAACCCATGAGAATTTGTGAATATGTCTTTTGGGAAACATATGTCCAATTTCTATTGAGCATAGTCCTGGAGTTAAATTGCTGGGTCACAGTGTTTGTACATGTTCAGCTTTGGTAGAGAAAGCCAAATAGTTTTCTGAAGTCATTGTGCCATTTCCTCTCCAGCCCCACATCCTCACCCACACTCAGAATTCTTGAGGTGATCAGATGGCTGTGCCATAGTATGACACTGTGCTTTAATGTTCATTTCCCTGGTGACTAATCAAGTTCAACCCGTTTTCATGCATTCATTGACTATTTGGATATTGTACTCTATTTATTTATTAATGAATTAATTTCTTTTCCCTTTTATTTTTAGTTGGCAAGTAATCATTATACATATTTATGGGGTAATGATATTAGGTTACCTGAATTCAGTGCACAATAATTAAATTAAGATAGTTGGCATGTCCATCACCTCAAACATTTATCATTCCTTTGGTTTGTGAACATTCAAAACCTCCTCTAGATTTTTGAAGATATACATTAGACTACTGTTAACCATATTCACCTCACAGGGCTTCAGAATACGAGAATAGACTTCTCCTTTGAAGCTGTAATTTTGTGGCTACTATATATATATATATATTTTTAAGTGTATTTTTTTTGAGGCAGAGTCCCATTATGTCACCCTTGGTAGAGTGCTTCACCACAGGTCACAACAACCTCAAGTTCTTGGGCCAAAACAATTCTCAGCCTCCCAAATATCTGGGACCAGAGGTGCCCACCACAATGCCCATCTATTTATTTTTGTTGTTGCATTTGTCATTGTTGCTTAGCTGGCCTGCACTGGGTTTGAACCCACCACCCTTGGTGTATGTGGCTGGTGCCGTAACCACTGTGCTACGGGCTGACTACTGTCTTTTGTAAGCAGTGCCTATTGAAATCTTTCACTCATTTTCCCTATATGCTATCTAGTTTTTTAACTTATTGATTTATTGGAACTCTTTATGCGTTACAGATATAATCCTCTTGTCAGATGTCTGCAGCGTTCAGTATTTTCACCCTTCCAAGCTTTACCTTTTTACTAGCTTAAAAGTTTTCCCAGAGAATCCCCATAGAAATTTCAGAGCGAGGATTGTGGAGCAAAGAGACTATATGAGGGTAGCAGGAATTCAGGGGAAATGGCCCAAATTGATAAGAAGGGGTAGAGCACAAGGAGGGGGCATTTAAAAAATGCTTTCTTACACATACTGGATACACAGTGCATATGTGTTAAGTGTCATGGGGCTCCTCCTGGTGGTGCCCTGATCATAGAGGTATTGTGGTGCAGCCAGTGCTAGAGTCTTGGCCTTGCCCCTCTGTGACCTTCAGGAAGGCAGAGCCATGGAGGCAGGTCTATCCCCTCAGGAGGTGGCAGTGGGAAGGCCCTCTGGGTCATTGAGTACTCCCACTATCTACTAAGTAGAAAACAAGAAGCTATTTAGCTCACCTGCCAAGGTTCCTGCTTGGCCCTCACATTTCCCACAGTATAAATGGACAGCTACTCTAACCACTCTGGGCCCTCACATCAGATCCACAGCAACATCCCCAGCACAGCAGGGATGACTTGTCATCAGGATCACACAGATGGATGGCCAGGCAGTTCCCATCCTGCCATAACTGTACCTCACATTGTGGGTGAAAATGGAATTCCCTTAAAAGCTGAACTCCTCTCTCTCACACTGTAATGAGCCAGTCTTTGTCCTTCCAAAGAACTTGGCCAGCTCATGGCTTTCAAATCAGGCATCTTCCCTGTCTCAGTGTGAAGTGGGAGGATGCATGGATGCCCCGGGAACATAGACAAGGTCTACCTTTGACCTCCTCTGGACCCCTTGTTAGCTGACTTAAATGGGGTTCACCCGGTAGTGGGAATTCAGAACACCAGGCTTCACTTTCTTAAGAACAGTGCTTGGCATGTTCTCCGCAGTAATAATGCTTTACACAACAGGTTCCTTGCATCTTTGGGTTGCTTTTCCTGGGGAGGTAGATAAACTGAGCCGAAAGATGTTAAATTACCAGCTCATGAGCACCCGTCAGCAGTGGGCACAGGCCACAAGCTTCATTTTCTGATTTCAGATCAGCCCCACAAACTCTTATAAATTATTGTATTTCCCTTCTCATTTAACAAGAGGCAAACAAAATTACAGCCTCCTTCAGGAGCACCTCATTCTAAAGTCTAATCATCTATAAAGCCAGAAAGAGTCTTTTGCCTAAATTCTATCAATACCCTTGAAATATATGTCCTAAGTTCTTTTTAATTGTGATAAAATATATGCAGCATCAAATTTACCATCTTAACTGTCTTTAAGCTCAGTAGCATAAGTCTATACACATTGTTATGTAGCCCCTCTCCAGAACTGTTTTAATCTTAGAAAACTAAAACTCTGTACCCATCAAGCAATATCTCCTGGTCCTTCTCCCCACAGCCCGTGGCAACCATCCTTCTACTTTGCATCTCTATAAATTTGGTGCTCCAGATATATCACATAAGTGGAATCACACAATATTTGTCTTTTCATGATTGGTTCATTTCGCTCACCACAGTGTCCTGTCTTCAAGGTTCACCCACGTCAGAGCATATGTCAAAATGTCTTCCCCCCTTAAGGCTGAATAATATCCCATTGTATGCTTAAACCACATTTTTTTTAATCCATTCATCCAGTGAAGGAAACATGGGCTGCTTTTACCTTTTTCCTGTTGCGAATTTTCTTTGAGCTCTTTGGAGATAAAGATTCCATGTGCATAAACCACTTTGTCAGAATCCTTAATTTCTTGTGAAATCCCTTCTTACGTACCTGAAACGTGTATACACATCCTTGCCTTCCTCAGGACAAAACAAATAAGCTTCTTCAACTTTTCTCTATAATTTTGAATTCTACTCATTTCCCTATCTACACTGCTTAGCCTGTAAATTAAGTCCTCCTAGACCTGCGCCTCCTGCCACCCAGTTGAATTTCTCACTCCCCACCGTCACCTGTTCTTTCCTCATGCCAACCTCATGTGTCTTCTCATCACACACTGCTCTGTGCTCCCATGTCCTGTCTAGCATTTCTACCAACCTTTGTAATACCAGAATGGATCTTTCACGGCCCATTCTGGCCCCAGCCCTCACCCAGAGTGGTGTCACAGTGTGTACCTTATGCTGGTAAGGAAGAACAATTTCCAAGTTGCAAATGCCCTATTCCAATTTATGTACGCATTTTGTTTTATGTGATAAATGGGTGCTTTGGGGAACATTAAAACCCAAATTGCAATAAGAAAATGTATAAATAAATTTTAAGAGGAGATTTCAGTTTAAAGAATCCTGTCGAGTCCTTTGGTAAAGTAACCATCATTAAATTTTTTATTTCATTTCTTTCTTTTTGCAAAAAGTAGCTTTGGGGTAGCTTATAGTTGAGCCTGACTCCCCACCTCCCACTTATGCTAAATCAGTCATTTTCCTCATCCTGTAGATTAAAGTAATTAATCTGTTTTTCTTTTGAAAACCTGGTTTAGCAGTTTGCTTTTCAAACTCCTCTTATTTTTGGATAGCTCTTTTCCCTACCTTGCTGAGATTATTTAAAATATGGGATTTCCCCCCTCCAGAGGTCTCAGCAGCGTTTCTCCTGGTCCAGCACAATGTCTGGCTTTGATCTTTCCTCCTCCCAGAGACACGGCAAGCAGAAGCACCCAAGTGAGGTACGTCATCTCCATTCCACCGGCCAAAATTTGAGGGAAACCAGTTAAAAATCCAACATTATGGGAAAAGAAATAAGAGCTGACTTCTAAAAAATAAATTCAGAATATTGTGGGATGCGCATGTTTTATTTTAAGTGAAAATTATGAGTACGCCCTTCACCCAGGAAGTGTGCATTCTGCCTGTTAGGTGTGAATTTCCTGTCGTCTCTCTCCGTCCCCACCTACTTGAATTCTATTGAGTTGCATTTCCCTGTGTGCACATAAGTCTCAATCAGCTAGTTCTAACTTAGTACTGAGTATATGTGGTGTTTGTTTTGTCATTCTTGCCATACCTCACTTAGAAGAACGGTGTCCAGTTCTATTCAACTTGTTACGAAAGGTAGGACACTGTTATTTGTAATGTCTGCTGGTATTCCATGGTATACATATACCCTCACTTTTTTTTAATCAACAAATACTTCTTACCACTTCCACATAGTAGAACACTCTTAAGTTGACCACCTAAGGGACTGTAACCAACTGGTCAACATACGGAAGTACTCAACATAAGGAATTTCTATTGAATACATGTGGTGTGTGTCCAGTCTATGAAAATTGGATTAACTTAAGAAGGTGATCAGTGTAGGGAGGTGGTCAACTATAAAGGTTCTACTGTATTTGGTGTTTGCTTTTACAGCCCAAAACTTTCACACATTTGATCAGGTTTGTTGCACTAAGAAATTCCTACAATCTCTGAGTAGACCTTCTGGCTCCACTTATACAAGTTAATATAATCCTCCAAATTAGGTTTGCCTGGCCAGCTTCTGTCTTCTCTGCCAGGAATCAGCCAGTGACGAGTTCTATGAATTCATATCACACGGTGGAACTGGTGTTGTAGGGATGGTGATGACAACACACGAGTCTCCCTTTGTCAACACCAAACTCCTTTATCTTCGCTTACCTGACCCGGACCTTCAGGTACATGTAAGGAATCACTAAGTACATTAAAAGTTATTGTGGGCTCAGCGTCTGTGGCTCAATCGGCTAAGGTGCCAGCCACGTATACCTAAGGTGATGGGTTCGAATCCCCAGCCCAGGCCCACCAAACAACAATGATGACTGCAACCAAAAAATGGCTGGGTGTTGTGGCGGGTGCCTGTGGTCCCGGCTACTTGGGAGGTGGAGGCAGGAGACTCTCTTGAGCCCAGGAATTGGAGGTTGCTATGAGCTGTGATGCCATGGCACTCTACCCAGGGGGATAGCTTGAGGCTCCGTCTCAAAAAAAAAAAAAAAGTTATTGTGGAAAAGGAACTGCCAATTTCATTAAAAAGTAAAAAAATTCAGCAACGGAAGTCATATGTCTAATTATCAGTTTCCCTTCCAAATAAATCAAAGATGACCTGCCTGTAATTATCAGAGAAAACAATAATAGAGAACCTTTAGTATTAAAACTAAGGGAGCCTCGATCCCACCAGATTGCCACAAAAATTGAAGAATTTTTGCCAGATACAATGCAGTTGGCGTAGTGGGGAAGTAGAAACGGGCAGATTTACAAATGAAATTGGCCATCACTTATACATTTTTGAAGCTGGATTTAAGGTACTTCAGATTCATTTTCCTTTTTTTCTACTTCTGTGTATGTTGGACTTTGTTCACTATAGTTAGCAGATAAGTGTAGGTGGTATAAAACTGTAGGACCGTGGTTTTCAACCTTTTTCATCTCACTGCACACTTGAACCTATAGTTAAACTTCCATGGCACATTTAAATTATGTTTGTCAAATGAAAGAGTAAAAAAAAGAATATGCTTACTGTGCTTTGAACTTCTTTCAAAAATAATTTAATTAATGATGCTTAAAAATTTTTGCATCACATCTAAGATCCTTTTGTGGCACAACAGTGTGCTGTGGCTCACTGGTTGAAAATCACTGCTATAGGGAGTAAACAAAGGCAAACTCATATTACTCAAAGTGTGTCCTTTTCTTACAAATGCAAAATATAAATTAACCAAAAAATTATCAAGCATCATAATTACAGATAAATATAGCCTTAGATAATGCCCAGCTCAAAAGAGAAATCAAAATTAGAAAATGAAATTACTAACTTATGATAATGAATGGTGTATATTTCAAGACTTATGGAATTTGACCAGTCTATGCTGAGAGAGAAAATAACAGCCTCACAATGCTTTTACTACTTTAGAAGTTGAAAATAAATGAAGTAATCATTCAGTGAAACACATGTGAAGGAGAGCAACAAAGCACAGCTAAAAAAAAAAAAAGTAAGGGGGAGGACACTAAGAAAGCTAAAAAGCAAATTGATGAATTGGAAAAGAAAGGCAAAAGCACAAAATTATCAGGAAATAACTGTAGCTATTCACCGAATGATTTTTAGAACAATATTAATTGCCAAATTCTTTTCTTTACTCTTTCATTGTCATTGACAAAAGACAAGGCAGAGTGTTACAATAGACCAATGTACATACCAGAAAGTGAAAGAATACTTGAATATCTCACATCCCTTCCTACCTTCACCCCCAAAGTGCCAATGTTAAGGTGGCTCTGAAGGTGGCTCCTATCAGACCCTTAAGGAACAGAAAATTATTTTGTTACTTAAACTTCTCTAGGACACAGAAAAATAGGAAACATGTCTCCACCCATTTTTTGCATGGAATAATTCATATTCTAACAATTGATTGAGCTTTTGAACAAAAAAAACCCCTACAGGAATAATATCTCATTTATGAATATGGATGGAAACACCAAGACAAAATAAAGATGAATCAAGTCTAAAAGTCTAATATGTCAGCTCGGCACTTGTAGCTCAGAGATTAGGGCACCAGCCACATACACCAGAGCTGGCAGGTTTGAACCTGGCCCAGGCCTGCCAAACAACAATGACAACTACAACCAAAAAATAGCTGGGTGTTGTGATGGGCACCTGTAGTCCCAGCTACTTGGGAGGCTGAGGCAAGAGAATCACTTAAGCCCAAGAATTTGAGGTTGCTGTGAGTTGTGACACCCAGCACTCCAGTGAAGGCGGCATAGTGAGACTCTGTCTCAAAATAAATAAATAAATAATGTTATCATCAAATGAAGTTTATTCCCAGAATAATAGTAAACCCTACATAAGAATATTTAAAAGTTTGATTCTTCTTATTAACAGATCAAGGGTAAAAATACATTGTCATTGAGATAAAATCCAAGAATACATTTACTCTAATATTGACCCAAGCCATATCTATTTTTTACAAAACTTGAAATTGGAAAGACAATGGCTTGGTATAGGAAAATGTATTTAACAACTAGTATGTTTAATGGCAGTGCACTCAGGCTGGCAGACCAAATAGGTTCTCTCTCTCCTGCTCAAATTTTGATTGGTCCTGACTCCATTAGTAGAAGGCATACTTGAACAGAGAAACAGTATCTGCTCTATCAAGACTCTAGTGGGAATTTTTTTAGACACAACCAAGTGATTTATCATTCCACAGGAAAGATAAACAGAAAAGAATCATGAAGAACATGCTGCACGGTAGGGAGGCAGGAATGAACTTGGCGTACATGAAAACATACTATAACATGGTAATAACTTACAACTGGGTCAGTGTAGAAGGGAACCAAAATATTTAGACGATGATAATGCTGGCATTTTAAATCATTAGATAAAAGATGGATTATTTAATGTCTTGTTTGTTGCAGGAAACCTTATCAGGAATTATGAAGATTTTTTTTGTAACAAGTATTTTTTGTAAAAATGCTATTGTATTATGTTAAACATAATTGCTCAGTTTATAAGAAAACTACAGGAAGGACTCATAGACGTATAATTATGTCTATGAGAATATTCCAATTCACCTAAGGAATATGACCTAGGTTAATTTCTTACACTGTCATGGATTAATAATAATAAAAATTAAAACTGAACATAGTAGTTATTCAGAGCCAGGCTGTTCTCTAAGCTGTTGAAGCATCTTAGCTAATTTAACCATCACAACAGTTATACCAGGTAGGTCTTATTACTCTCTGTTCAACGCACAGGGAACCGAGGTGCTGAGGAGTTACCTGATTTCCCTGCGGTTAGACCTCGGGGAAGCCGCAGAGCTAAATTGGCAGCTCAGGCCTGGTGGCTCCAGGTTCTATGTTACGCAGCCGCTCCCGGGAATGATCTCTCTGCGTGGGGCAGGAAGTCGCTCGTTCTTCAGCCTCCCACTTGTCCTCTCTGGCTTTTCTCAGGGACCCACAAGAGGATCCTAGAGAAAGGGGTATCTTGCTCTTTCTGCCTTGTGAGATGCCTTCATGTTTCAGGAGGAGAGAACGTGCCCTCCCAACTTCAACTGAACTTTGTTCAGCTCTAAAATTCTGCTTGTAACTTCACATGTTTCTGCGCTAATAAGAGGGAGCTGGGATTAGAAGCGTTGACCGTGAGGCGTGTGGCCACAGAGGCTGCCCTTCTGACCCCTCTGGTTTGTTTGCTCTTCCCAGGGACCTGATGCCGAGGACCCTGGA
>CAUYQV010166972.1:0-37115 GCA_963574575.1 Galagoides demidoff
CCAGCCACATACACCTAAGGTGGCGGGTTCAAATCCAGCGCGGGCCCGCCAAACAACAATGATGACTGCAACCAAAAAAAAATAGTGGGGCGTTGTGGCGGGTGCCTGTAGTCCCAGCTACTTGGGAAGCGGAGGCAGGAAACTAGCTTCAGCCCAGGAGTTGGAGTTTGCTGTGAGCTGTGATACACTCTACCCAGGGGGACAGCTTGAGGATCTGTCTCAAAATAAATAAATAAATAAATAAATAAAATAAAAATGTCATCCATAAATGAAGGTGTATGCTGCTTTCTTTTATAATTATTTACCTAGTACTTCTTTGCCTTGCTTTATTGTGTTGGGAAAGACATACAATATGATGCTGAATAAAAGTGATGCAGGCAGAAACCCTTGCTACAAACTGATATAGAATATCGGCCTTATGGGAAAACCAGTCCAGTTTTCATCTTTAAATATGTTAGTGGCAAGTATTTTACACATTTCTTTCATAAACTTGAAGATGTTCTCTTCCATTTTTATTTTCTGAGAGCTGTTAGATAAATGAGTATTGAATAGCTTTGAAGGATTTTTCTTCATCTAATGAAATGGTAAAATAATTTCCCCCTTAGTCTGCGAATATGGTAAGACATAGGGGACAAGATTTTCCCCATGCCTAGTTTGGCTAAAATGAGTTTCCTTTATGTCCAAATTAGTTCTGATGGTGTATTTTTGTTATGCTTCTGTGCCCTTTTGTTTCTTTTACTCAACAGAAGGTTCCTCGGTGAGGAGAATGGCAGAAACACTCAACAACAGACCTTCTCCCTTGCCTATTCAGAAATATCTTTAATACACTAGAGGGGGGAAATGTAGGAGATGCCAAGAGCCAGAAGACATCGGAGCAAGATGATCTGCAGCTGAGGTGTGGACCTCGGGCCATTCCTTCACAGGAGTTCCTTGTGGAAGAAGAGCTCATGCCCTCAGCATGTGGTCATTGTTAATTACTCCCCACACCTGTGTTATTCTGGCTCAATAAAAGGCTGGTTCGGAGGTTGCTCAGGGCTACCCAGAAAGTAAGGGCTAGCCTGCCTTCCACAAGCTTGTACTTCTAATCTGCCTCTCGCCTGGTTCCTTCCTGTGCTAACTGAGACCAGGGCCATAGGAGCCCAACTGGTCGCGACAGGTAAGTTACACTGACTTTTTCAAATGTTAAACACACTTTAAATTCTTTGTATGATTCTTCACTTGGTCATCATGTTGATTGAATATATATTACTGAATTTAATTTGCTGATATTTTGCAGAGAATTTTTGTTTCTATGCTCACAAAGGGTTTTGGTCTATAGTTTTCTTTTCTTGTGATGACTTTGTCTGTTTTTGTCTTTGGGGAAATTACTGTTACATTAGACAAATTGTAGTTTTTTTCCTACCTAATATCCTTTAAATTTTGTGTAATATTTATATTGTGTTTTCCTTAAGTGTTTGTTAGAATTCACCAGTGAACACATCTGGGGCTGTACATTGCTTTGTGAGAAAGTTTTTGATAATTAACTTAATTGCATGCATATAGGAAATTTTTCTACTAATCTTGTATAAATTTTAGTATGTTTATTTTTCAAAGACCTTATTCATTTGATCTAAGATTTTCTGCCATATTTTGTATTGTTGCATTTTTTAAGACTTTTATTTTCATTTGTCTATTTATTTAAGTGAAACATCTTTGCACCATTTTCTAGTGATTACTCTAGGAATTTCAATATGTATATTTAACATTTCTAAGTTTACTCAGTGTTAAAAATACAACACATACAAAATTTAAGAAATCCCATCAATATAAGCCTATTTACCTCATCCCCTCCATCCTCTCTGCTATATTTCTCTGTGTTAAGAGTTACATAAATCATGCAACAGAAATTTAAACTTTTTAAATAAAATTACATATTTAAGAAATTCAGAGAAAAAAGTTATATATTACCTTTATCCTCATCTTTACTGTTTCTGTTGTTTTTCTCTCCCTCCTAGAGATGTATAAAATTTCCCTATATCTAAGAAACTTTCTACATCCTTACTAGTAGTCCTGTTCTTCTAAGAATGAATAATCTTAATGTATGCTTATCAGTAAAAGTCTGTATCTCTTTCTTTGGATCTAACAGGATTTGCTTTATGAATCAGAGAGCTCCTGCATTAGATGCATATATAATTAGAATTATCATGTCTTATTATTGAATTGCTTTCTGTACCCTTACATAATGAAAGTATTCAACTTTTATTGACTATTATTGATTTAAAGTCTATTTTTATCTGATATGAGAATGGCTACAGCTTCACTCTTTGGATCCCATTTGTAGTCATATTTTTTTTCATTTCTCACCTTGAGTCTGTGTGAGCCCTCGTGGGTTAGATGTGTTTCCTGAACATAGCAGCACTAGTTGTGATTTGTCATCCATTCAGTCAGTCTAGATCTTTGTGTGTGTGTGTGTTTAATTATTTTATTGATTTTTTTACTAAATTATCATGCAGTCATGGGGTACAATGTGCTGGTTTTATATACAATTTAAAATATTTGCATCAAACTGGTTAACATAGCCTTCACTGAATTTTCTTAGTTATTATGTTAAGACATCTATATTCTACACTTAGTAAATTTAACATGTTCCTTGTAAGATGCACCACAGGTATGGTCCTACCAATTACCCTACCTCCACCCATCCACCCTTTCTCCTTCCTCTCCCCTTTCCCCTTCTTAAGCTATAATTTAGTTTCATAGTAGGGATGAGTACATTGGATACTTTTTCTTCTTAGCAAAGTATCTCAAGAATAGAAGAATATGTTTCAGCTTCATCCACGTAAACATGTAAGAGGTAAAGTCTCCATTTTTCTTTAAGGCTGCAAAATTTTCCATGGTGTACATATACCATAATTTACTAATCCATTCATGGATTGATGGGCACTTGGGCTTCTTCCATGACTTAGAAATTATGAATTGGGCTGCAATAAACTTTCTGGGAATTCTTAAACTGGGTCAATCACCGGAGGACTATCTAAAGAGGTACCCTGGCTGTGTGGTTGTGGGAAGTTTTGATTTTCCTTTTCTAGTTGTTACCTGGGTGTGTGTGTGGGGGTGTGTGTGACTTAATTGCTGGTATTTCTCCACAGCTGAGACTTCAACCCAGATTAACTGATTCACTAGGATAGGACAGAGACTAGGCAAAAATAAGACAGAACCACTTAGCCCCACCACACCTAGTAGGTCCCCAGTATCTCAGGCACTATACGGGTCCTTTGCAAAGCTCTAGGGTAAAAGAGACAGACATCAGTCCTAGTTCTTGGGCACATGGCTGGTTAATCACTACTCCAGGAGCCCCCAACCCAACTTTACCTTATCTGCTCACCTAGCCATATGGTGTAAAATAATTGTGGGGTGGACTCAGCAGAAAAACATGATAACCAGAGTAGAGCAACTCCCCCAAGGAACAACATGGTGGACACAATGGAAGATCCCATTCGTAAACAAATGGCTGAGATGTCAGAAATCAAATCCAGAATTTGGATTGCAAATAAGATTAATAGAATAGAGGTAAAGTTGGAATTAGAAATTCAAAGAATATTTCAAAAGTTGTCTCAAGAATTCAGTGAATTCAAAGATAAAATCACCAAAGATTTTGACATATTGAGATAAGAATTTGCAGCCTCTGAGAAATACAGTAGAATCACTCAGTAACAGAATGGAGCAGACAGAAGAAAGGATTTCTGACATTGAAGAACAAAGCTTTTGAGTACTCCCAAATGCTCAAATTCTTTTGGTAGAGACAGAGTCTCACTTTATTGCCCTTGGTAGAGTGCCATGGTGTCACAGCTCACAGCAACTTCCAACTCTTGGGCTTAAGTTATTCTCTTACCATAGCTTCCCAAGTAGCTGGGACTACATGTGCCTGTCACAATGCCCAGCTATTTTTTGGTTGCAGTTCGGCTGGGACCAGGTTTGAACCCACCACCCTCAGTATATAGGGTCAGTGCCCTACTCACTGAGCCACAGATGCCATCCGCAGTCTATGTCTCTTAAGTGATGCATGTAGATCATTCGTGTTAAGTGTTAGCATTGATATATGAGATTCTGTTCTGTTCCTAATGTTGGCTGATACCTTATTCTTTTGTTTTCCACTTTGTGCTATTGCTTTATTAGAGCCATGGGTTTTAACTTTTGGGTATTCTTATACTGATGGGTATATCCTGTGCTATGCTATGTATAAGGAAGTTCTGACTATTTCCTATAAGGCGGGCTTATTAATGGCAGATTCCCTAGGTATTTGCTTGTTTGAAAAAGTCTTAATTTCTCCAACATTTATGGAACTTAGTTTGGCAGAATACAATATTCTTGGATGAAAGTTGTTCTGTTTAGGAATATTAAAATGGTGCCCCAATCTCTTCTGGCTTATAAGGTCTCTGATTAGCCAGTCTCATAATTGCTGGGAATTTCAACATCACACTGACAGAACTAGACTGATTATTAAAGCAGAAAAACAAAATCAATAATGAAACACTGGAATTAAATGGGATTCCAGAACAAATGGACCTAGCAGATAACTACAGAATATTTTACCCCAAAACTACTGAATACACATTCTTCTTACCAACACATGAGATAGTATCCACAATTGACCATGCCTATGCCCACAAAACATGTTTTACCAAATTTTAAAAAAATCAAAATCATACCATGCACCTTCTCAAACCAGAGTCTTCTGATAAAACTACAAACCAATTCCAAGAACAACTTAATATCATATCTCAAAGAACTAGAAAAGGGAGAGCAAACAAAACCCAAAGCCAACTAGAAAACAAGAAATAACAAAGCTCAGAGCAGAACTAAACAAAATTCAAACAAAACAATAACAACAAAAAAAGGAACAATGAGAAAAGTTAGTTCTTTGAGAAGATAAATAAAATCAATAGACTTGTAGCTAAATTAACAAGAATTAGAAGAGAAAGGATCCAAATAAGCTCAATTAGAAATGAAGAAATATACTACAATCAATAGCACAGAAATATAAAACATCATCCATAAACACTATGAAAATCTCTACTCACATAAACTAGAAAATGTAGAGGAAATGGATAAATTCCTTAAAACAAACAATATCCCAAGATTCAATCAGGAGAAAAATAGAAAGCTTGAACAGACCAATAATAAACAGCAAGACTCAAGCAGTAATAAAAAATATCTCAAAAAATAAATAAATAAAATTCCAGACCAGGTAGATACACAGCCAAATTCTACAAGACCTACAAAGAATAACTGGTACCTATCTCACCCAAATTATTCCATTGCATTAAGAAAAAGGGAATCCTCTGTAACTTATTCTCTAAAGCTAGTATCACCTTAATACCAAAGCCAGGAAGGACACAACACCACCAGAAAAGAGAACTACAGACCAATTTCCCTTATGAATACAGAAGCAGAAATCCTGAACAACATGCTAGAAAAATAAATTCAACAAAACAAACAAAAAAATTCCCCATGATCAAGTGGGTTTCATCCAGGGATGAGAGGATGATTCAACATATGCAAATCAATGTGATTCACACATAAACAGAAGCAAAAACAAAGACAATATGATCATCTCAATAGATAGAGAAAAAGCATTCAACAAAATTCAGCATTCATTCATGACAAAAAACCTTCCACCAGCTAAGCATAAAAAGAATATAGCTCAAAATTATAAAAGCATATACAACAAACTCACAACCAACATCATACTGAGTGGAGAAAAGTGGAAAGCATTGCCCATAAGAACTGGAAGAAAGGTGCCCACTGTGACCACTTCTATTCAACATATTATTGGAAGTCCTTGAGGAACAGGCAAAAGAAAGAAATAAGGTGTACTCAAATTAGGAAAGAAGAGGTCAAACTACCACTGTGCAAAATAGTATGATTCTACTTCTAGAAAATCCCAACTATTCATCAAAAGACTTTAAGAATTGATAAATTAATTCAGCAACTGTTGGGTTACAAACTAAACGTGTACAAATTAGTAGCATTTCTATGTGCTAATAACTGTAAAGCTCAGAGTCAAGTCAGGGACTCAATATGACCTGTAATAACTAAAAGAATATCAAATACCTAGGAATATACTTAACAAAAAGGTCAAAGTTCTCTATAAGAAGAACTGCAAGACACGGATGAGAGAAAAGTTGAAAAACATCTCATGATCATGAATTGGTAGACTGAACATTGTCTGTAGAATGCTCATGGTGTCCAAAGTAATATACAAATTCAATACATTCTCAACCAAAATAATAATGTCATATAGGAACAATAATTCTGTGCATCATTTGGAGCAAAAAGAAAAAGCATAAATAACCAAAGCAATCTTAAACAAAAGGAACAAATCTGGGGACATCACATTACATAATTGTATAATTATAATTTGAAGTATAATTGACTTCAAATTATACTACAAGTGTATACTAAGCAAAAGAGCATGGCACTTGTATAAAAGTAGAGACATAGACCACTGGAACAGAATAGAGAATCCAAATATATAACTATCTACCTACACTCAACTGATCATTGACAAAGCATACAACAACATCTGCTGGGAAAATTGCCCTATCCAATAGATGGTGCTGGGAGAACTGTATAGCTACACGCAAAAGAATGAAACAAGAGGGGCAGTGCCTGTGGCTCAAAGGAGTAGAGTGCCAGCCTGATATACCGGAGGTGGTGGGCTCAAACTCAGCCCTGGCCAAAAATTGCAAAAATAAAACAAACAAAATAAAATAATGAAATAAGACGCCTATCACTTGTCCTATGCAAAAATTGATTCCAGATGGAATTATTATTATTTTCAACAGCAATAGATTCCTGGGTTAATAGCTTTTTCTCTCAGCACTTTGACATGACTTTCCACTATCTTATGCCCTCCTTTATTTCTTAGACGTCTGAAGTAATTTGTATTTGAAATCCCGTTTTCAATATTTCAATTTTTTCAAGTTAATTTCAAATTTTTATGCTTTGTTTTCAGTGATTAGGCTTTTACAATCTTTGAAAAATAGTCACCATTTTCTTAATTTTTCACTCTTTTTCATCTCTCCTTTGGGGACTCCAATTACAGTCGATCAGCTTTATTATTTCTTCTAAGAGTAGACTCTCATTTAATTTCTGATTACTTTTATTGGCTTTCCTATGCTTTCAAGTTAGTGTTTTTACTTTTCCCCATGTGTAGAAGCTTTATCATACTTATTATATTTGAAAGTTTAAGTAAGTTAGCAATAATATATATGCATTCTATAGGGGATATTCTTTTCAAAAACTTAGGCTGGACTGTGAAATCAAGACTTGCCCTTAAAAATGATTAGGTAAGTAAAAAATTAATTATCTCAGAAATTTCAGGGAAAATTCTCTTATATATGCAAAATAGGAATAATATTTCCCTCCTAACTGTTACTGGAACAAAAAAAGCAATGACTGTGCTTTATACATGTATTCATTAATATGAAAAAGCATATATTATGACTATTATTATTATTCTCGAAAAGTAATACTAATCTACTACTGAGCATGAGTTTTTACAGATATAGTAATATAAAATAGTATAGAAGTCTTTCCATTTAGTAATATCTGAACCATTCATCACTTGTATCTCAATGTGAACAGGTTATTCATATTGCTTCCTAAAAGCAAGTTCTGTAGCAGTCTACCACACAAAGAAGACTAGGTAAATAAATTCTTGGTGTGTTTTCTAGGGACAAGAATAAAAGCCAGGAGCCCAAAGCTGGTTTATTTTTCTTTTAATATCAGTACTTTTTATAGTTATAATGTGACTCGTTAAGACACTATGTATGTAACAACCTTTCTGTCCTGTACAAATGTCTGCATCACACACTTCGGCTACTACACAGACAACAGGAAGCAGCTAGAGTTTCATGTACAAGTGGGAAACTTTGATCAGAATGATGAGTTGGAGGAAGGTCATCAAACTTCATGATAGATTGCAAGCCAAGGACAAAGAAAAGAAGAATGTGCTTTACACAAAACTTTATCTTATTCAAGTAATCTGCCAGAAACAGCCACAGTAGACAGACCCATTAATTTCTTAGCTTAATAGTTTGAGGTGAATTGCTTTAAGGAATGTTCTGCTCAGAAGCAAAGCTATTGTCTGCCTTTGTAGGCAGCATAATTAAAAGTAGAGTGATTACCTCAGTGGTAATAACTGAAATTTGGATATAACAATGCATAAAAAAAACTTTGTGGATTGCTGTCATCACATGAAAACACATTTTAAGCAATAATTCTTTAAGCTAATGAGTTTATTAATGGCAAAAAGAACAAATGATCTGAAACCAAGTGGGGCAATTTAAAGGAATTAGTAAAACTATCTAGCAGAAAAATAAAATGAATTTCAGTCCCAAACAGCCTTGGGTCAAGAACATTTTTATCATTTTGTAAGACTACAATGAATGTGATGACTCCCATCATTAAATAAATAAACAGCGAACAAAAGTAGGAATTCTTTAAAATTATTCTCAAAATTAAAGTAAAAAATATTTACATATGCTTATAAAATGTACAAAAGCTTCTAAAATTTGGATGTCTTTTGTACATTTTGATAATATACAAAATTTATCATATTATAATATGTGTGTGATTTTTAAGGCCAATAAAAGTTATGATCATTTTATATTAGAAGCACTCCTTTTGATTCATAGATAAATATGGTGAAGTGTTACTAAATAGGAAACAGAGAATAGATTTTACTAAGACCATGAAAAGATCAGTCAGCATGTGTAGGATTCCAGTAACAGGTGAAAAATATGTTTGAACAATATCTTTGCAGTTATAGCTTTAGCCATTAGCTTTGTGAATTCATGACAACTGAAATTGCTCTCACATTTATTTAGACCATTTTGTATAATTCTGGCAACTGATCAAGAATATGGTTTTAAAAGTAATAAATGTTTCCTAAAAAAGAATCCCTCTGTCAGCAAGTGATAAAAGAGGGCTTGTTAATAATAATAAAATATAATAAATATTAAATAGTGATGAGTTGAACTATGACTGATAAGAAAATATTAGTCCACATCATGGCTCAGAACAGATGTTCTGGGAGGCAAAAGTTTACCAGATATTAAGAGTTTTCTAGTTCAAATACAACAGAAACTTTACAAATACAAGCATTGTAACCTAATCATTTGTACCCTCATATTAGTCTGAAAGTTAATAAAAAAAAGTTTTCAATGGTGATCTCTTCATTTTTGAATTTTGGTAACGCACAGTTCTCAGCAGCCTATGCCCATAGACAAAGATAATTGAATAAAAATCAATTAAGAAAATTATTGTTTATGTTAATGCACAATTTACACATGCCAATACAATGGCTTGAATACTTATGCTCCTCTCCAAATTCCTGTGTTGAAATCGTAACACCAATGTGCAGGTCTTTAAGAGGTAGAGTTCTGGGGAGGCAATTACTTCCTAAGCATGTAGCTTTCATGGCTAATATTAGTATCTTTTTGAAAGAAGTCCCAAATAGCTAGCTTACCCCTTTCTCCATGGGGATACACAGTAGAAGTTGTCTTAAAGCCAGAAAGTGGGCTCCCACCAGACACTAAATTTTCTGGCACCTGGATCTTGGGTTTCCCAATTTCTTACAAAATTGTGAGAAATACATTTCTCTGTAAGCCATCCAGTTCATGGTATTCTGTTAAAGCAGCTCAAGTGGAACAAGGCAGCCAAGAAAAGAGCCTTACATAACTCAGAGAATAAGGCAATTACAAGTACATTCTTGTGCTGTTTATGAACTTGTCAATTAAGAGTAATAAAATAATTATAATTTGTTTCTATAAAATAGTCTCCATGTTTGTCCCTTCCTCTTAAATGCTGCCATTCTAAGTTCCTAAACATATTCTCTCTCATATTGAAAGGATGAGGATGAGAGACAGACTCCTTCCTTCAAATATCAAGGACAACCTTGTTCAATACCTCTAGACAAGCCAGGGAAGGTTCTTAAAAAGTGTAAGCTGCTTAATGGCCAGTAAGGTGAAATAGGCATTATTTCAGAACAAACCCTTATCTTAAGCAATAGAGATCCCTGTTCTATTAAATAAACTTTTTTTATTTTTGTGGTTTTTGGCTGGGGCTAAGTTTGAATCCACCACCTCCAGCATATGGGGCCGGTGCCCTGTTCCTTTGAGCCATAGGCGCTGCCCTGTTAAATAAACTTTTTAAAAGAATGACCAAAGATATACTAATAATAATCACATGAAAAAGGTTTGGTTTTGTTTTTTCCAAGTAGGGTTCAAATATTTGTCTAATACTAATTTAAGAGTATGTTAGTAAAATTTAACACATTCTAGGTTTACAGTTTTGAAAGATGTATAAATTCTATTTCTCTAATAGTTCTCCTTTAGAAAATGACATATTTAGCTTATAATTTACCATCAATTTATTCCTTTTCTCTTAGGATATAATGAATGTGATGCTGGATAATCCCATCAACATGAGAATATTCATATTGGACAATTTAGTATCAAATTATCGGGGTTTTGTTTTTGTTTCGGCCTCAATTAGGAGGTTTGAGACGGACGTTTTCTCAAGAAAAGACTTTAATTTTTCTTGTATGAATATAAAAGTTTTGTCATTGTTTCTTAGAAAAAATCTTTAGGATTCTTATGGAGTTGTACCAAAGATTATTCTTATTTTTGTACTTGTGATGCTCCATTATAGAAATATTACGATAGAAACACAAAAGCAGGTGGCAGTGGTTCAATAATAATTTACAGATTGAAAGGTTTTATTCTGCCTGACCCTGAGTTCATATCTTTTGCTCTCTACATCTAGCTCAGGGCACTAACAACAAACCAAACACAGGAACGAACAAAGAAACCTGGGAGGCTTCATCTTCTCATTTTCCCAAATATCTGATCATAGTGTAGGTTACTGGTAGATGATAACACAAAGGTGCTTAAACAGGTTAATTGGTGATTAATAAAACTATTAGAGTGTTTCTCAGTGAATTCCTGTCATTTTCAAAGTATTTTAGGCTAGGTGGAATCTCGCCAAGCCTTCAAGCTTATGAAACAACGATTCATGGTTATTAAGAGCAAATGCCCTAGAGAGATTAATCTGTGCTATCCCAACAGGCTGACCTTTTCCCAAAGACATAGCAATTTAATTATCTACTTTGAAAAGCACAATTATAGTAAAATTCAAAACCTGATTTATAGACAGGTTTTATATTCTCATCTATAATGCATGTAAATAACTCTGTGAATTCCTTTTTCTAGGGCTATCATGCTGTATTTTGCAGCTAATAAGTACTAAATAGTTCTTACTTTATAAAACTGTAGGCTTCTTTTGTATTAAATACTACTGATGGATAAAAAAGAAACTTGCAAATTTTGAGTGCTGTATGTCTTCATTCTGAATTTTGCATATCACTTGCACTCTGGTAAATAAATAGGTGTTTTTATAGTCTGTGAACCTGAGTAATTTGACTTGGGTAGAATTTCTACATAAGCACAAGTTGAAGAAAATGACATCACCTTTAATTTTCTACTTTGGTTCTATATTTTACCTAATAGAAGGATACAATAGAAATAATAAGGTCTTGAAATTTGGAACTGTAATATGGGCTTAAGATAAGTAGTGCTCGTAGTCAGCTAATTGATTTCAAATATTTATTGGTGATGCATCTACTATCAGCAAATCTCCCCTCTTACCAAAGGGAGGTGAAATATTGAAAACACAGGCACAAAGCACACACACCCTCTAATGGACAAAGACCTATGACAGCAGAGTTTCCTGTTTCTTTGTGTTCTGTGCAGTCATACTGCTTTCACCACAATGCCCACAGATCATTGCTAATCATGTGCAATTCCAATGCCAAAGATAGTTTTGGAAAATTCTTTGTTTTTATGGTAGTTCACATTTCTCAGTGAGGCTGTCATAAAGATAATCTTTGTAACTCTACCTATTCATGTTAAACAATACATATGAATTTTAGAATATTTTGCTGTAATGGAAACCTCTTGTAGAAATGCTGATACCACAGTATTATTAAGAAAAAAGCTGGAGTTTGACTTCAGTTTTAAAGAGGGGATAAGTCAAGAAGCTGGCTCAGCTGAGACCCTATGACAGGCATGTGTTCTCAAACACCAAAGAGGTGTCTCAAGAAGTTAAAAATAAATGGAGAAGATGATGCTGTAGAAATCAATAAGAAGGAAATAGCAGGCTCAGCACCCATACCACAATGGTATGGCGCCAGCCACATACACTGAGGGTGGCAGGTTTGAACCCGGCCAGGGCCAGCTAAACAACGACAACTGCAACAAATAATAGCTGGGATTTTAATTAAAGAAAAAAAAAAGAAAGAAAGAAAGGGCAGTTTTCAAATGACAGAGCTTGGTAGCTTACTGTAACCCTGACATCATACCAGATGATTAAAAAGTGAGCTGACACTGAAGGGTACCCCCAAGAGTCCCCTTACCACATGGTGGCACTGATAAACACCAAATAGTTTCTCCTCTGATAGTCACCCACAGATAAAATATAAATATGTTTAAACTAGACTCTGCAGGAACATTCAGAAGAATGAATGTAATAAGATGTGTTCTTAGTCCCATAGAAACTTATTATCTAGTAGTAAGTTATAAAGGCAAAATACAACATATGCAATTAAACATCAAGATTGAACAGTGTTACCTGGAAAATACTCTCATCTCAGAGGTGTTAGCTTGAGGTTGTAAAAAGTTTTCACTTAAAAAGTCTCTGAATATAGGAACCGTATATTGAGAATCTGGACTCCAGGAAGAAAGACAGGTCTAAGGGTCAATTGTATTAAATCTTTGCTGTATGATACGTCTAACAGTTTCCAAACAAGTAAGAAAATTTGTTCTGTTTCAGACAGTTCTAATTCATGATGTAGTGAGGTAAGAACTTTTCTACACAGGCATATATATCTTTCTCATGCTGATTCCTAATACTATGTTTGAATATTGGAGGGAAAAATTAATGTAAAAATAAATAAAAGGATAATGTCTAAAATCAATTTAGCTTGATCTATTTTCAAATGCTTGTTGAAGTATTGTAAATAACTCCCAAAGTAGTAATTATATGTGAGTATAATTATATAGACCTATGTGTACATAAAGATAGGATGAGATCACATTAACTTTGAATCATCTGGATATGGAAAATGGAAAATGCTTACATTCACTTAAAAAATTGTAGGAGTAGTATAGTATAGTTGTTAATAACATGGATTTATCAATAATGAGATATGAAGCATACACCAATGTATTAAACATATGTCTAGAAGATTAAGGATGATAGGGCTATTAGGGGAATCAGGAAATTGGAGATACGGAAATAATTCAAGACAAATAAGAGAATTTTTGGAGCTGAGGAAAGAAATTTTCAGATCCTAAAAGCTTACTGGGGCTAAGCAGAATCAACTTTTAAGATACTCAACACCAGACATATCATTGTGAAATTTTAGAACACTAATGTGGAAAATAGGGTATTAAAAGCTTCCAGAGACCAAGAGCAGGTTATCATCAAAGGAAGAGAACTTAGACCATAAAGGACAACTGAGAAGTGACAATGTATTCTAGAAGTCCGTAGAACAGGGCTGTTGAAGATTTGAGAGAAGTAATTTTGAACCCAGAATTTTACACTCCCGCAAGCCTTCATGATTTGTGAAAGTAAATTAAGCATAATTTTAGAAATACAAGAAGTTTAAAAGTTTATTTCCTTTGACTCATTTCTTTAAAAACATTTCTGAAGGCTATTGTCTGGAAAAAATGCAAAAAGAATAGAAAAGAAGAAGGCATGGTATGCAAGGAATGGTAGATAGAATTCTTGCAAAGGACACGTGGCACGGCAGCTATGCAGCTAACAGTTAAAAGTCAATAATTACTGCAAATTATAACCAAAGGGCTCAAAGGACTGTGTCTTCAGGAAGGAAGTAAATTCTATTAAACAAACTTTTGTGATTAGGATCATAATAGCAACATGATGAAGAATTCATAGTATATTTTTATCCACAAGAGAGAAAAGCTTTTATAAACTCTAGAAAAAACATCTGCACAAGAAATATAAAGCAAATTAAATAGGCATTCAATCAGGTCGGACTCATCTTTCTGGGCTATGCTTTGTTTTAGTTCTTTTTAAATAATACGATAAAAGTTTTAGGACATGAAAAAAAAAGAGAGAGTAATCATGTCTACCTTGTTTCTAAGAAAACAATGCTACGTGACTCAGGATAGGCTAGTTAACACCATTCTAAGAAACGAAAGTCTCATGACTTTTAACAATGAAAGTTTCTTTGTTCGGTTTATCCCAGATATGTGATGGTCAAGTTGTTCTTCTCTGCTCTTTCCTGTGAATATTAAGTAACTGAGAGAACCAGGTTCCTTTCATTGCGTGGGTCTGCAATTTAGAACTCTTGATTTTCAGATACATTGATAGGAAAAATAGAACATGAAGGATATTTTGCTGTCTGTCCTAGGAGTGGTATCAATCACTTCTGCCCACATTCCACTCAGTTCCGTGGCCCATCACACTGAAGAAGTGCTTAGATATAGGGGAACATGGGCATTTCAGCCGTGATGCCAAGCCACAAACACTATGATATTAGCAGTATAGTTTGACATCTTATTGTCTAAGGAGAAATCACCAAGTGGCACAGTTCACTTAGTCTCAAAGGGACACAAAAGAGTTTGTCTTAAACTTGACATAGAGATTTTTAAGGTCAACCGGTTAACTCTGTTAAAGCAGAACACTTATTCCAACCTATTTCATTGTCCCCCAGAGTATTAATTATGAGCTATGGTGACACCCAATAACAACTCTATGACCTCATTTTATACCTTTGAATAGTTATCATCTGCAGCTCCTTCCCTCTTCAGTAGAACATTTAAAAAGAATACAAGCATAATATTTGGAAAGAGTAAGATGTTCCACATGAATTCACATATTTTTATCTTCTTTCCCCTCATTAAAAGTGCCTAATGTTTCTTCTGGAATGATAAAAACAGATCTGACTGTGGCTTACATAAAAAAAAGATGGTATTCAGTTCCAATTTTAGTTGCTTCCATGAGAAAGAAAAATATTATTAATTATAGAGCGTGTCAGAGAACTTTAATCTCCCAAATCAGACAAGATTTTGAGCAACTGGAAGGACATAATAAATCTATCTGACCTTGAAACTTGCAACCATCTCCTCTGAAAGGCACATAGGACAGAAAGCAAACTTTTATCTTCAAGTTGAATTACTCTACTTAGTTGCAGGAATAATATATAAATAAAGACCAAAATGATATAGAGTTTATTGAATTTAAGTTTTTAGAAACTGTAGGTGAAGCAGAGAAGAATTAATTACAGTAATAGAATAGAAAATAAATATTAACAAACTTTGATGGTGTAAATGTAAAAATAAGGGAAGTTAATGTATTTATTCAAGTGTAAAAGTAGAGAGCAAAGTTTGTTTAAAATTGATGGAAAAACAACTAGGGATTAGAACCAGAACAAAAGTTAACAAGTAGAAGAAGTAAAATATAACATCTTATATGGAAGGTTGATATCAGAAGATAGGTAGTCATGGTGAATCCAGTATTTTTCATGGCAGGAAAAAGGCTATCGTGCCTAAATGTAATAAAGAAAATATAGACATAGGTATGTTATTCAGATTTTGGTTGTTCACTAGAAAACTGAAAAAAGGAATCTTTATGCCTAAGAATGAGGATATGAGACATAATATTTTTAGTTAATGCTCTCTTCTTTTTGCTTAGTTTTTTACTATGTTAATATTTTATTTTTGCAGTTAAAAACTAACAGGTCGGGGCCAACATGGTGGCTCACGCCTGTACTCCTAGCACTGTGGGAGGATTGCCTGTGCTCAGGAGTTGGAGACCAGCCTGAGCTAGAGCAAGACTGCATCTCTAAAACATAGCTGGGCACTGTGGTGGACACCTGTAGTCCCAACTACTTGAGAGGTTGAGGCAAGAGGATTTCTTGAGACCAAGAGTTGGAGGTTGCTGTCAGCTATGATGATGCCACAGCACCCTACCCAGGGTGACAGTTTGAGACTGTCTCAAAAAAAAAAAAAAGTAACAGGTTGGGTGCAGTGGCTCATGCTGTAATCCTAGTGCTTTAGGAGGCTGAGGCGGGAGGATCATTTCAGCCCCGGACTTTGAGACCAGCCTGGGCAACACAGGAAGACCACATATGTATAAGAAAATTATGAAAACTTGGTGGGTATGGTGGTTTGGACCTATAGTTCTAGCTACTCAGTAGCGGAGGTGGAAGGATCACTCAGTCCCGGAGTTTGAGGTTGTACTGGAATTGGACCAGTACACTCTAGCTCGGGCAAAAGACAAGACTCCATCACAAAACAACAACAATAAAAAAAAACAACCTTGTGATTATAATATAAAAAAAATTACACTTTACTAGGTACCCTTTCTTGCTAAGTATTCAAATAAAGCCCTGAAATGATTGCATTTCAAATTTACATGAAATATTAAAGGAAACTTACTTAAGCCTCTTTTAAAGCCATGAATTATTTCTACAAATATGTTTCTTAATCTTGTTTCGTCTTTCATAAAAGAGAGTTTGCTATATTTTGAAGTGTGGCAAGCCACTTTGCTGCCGGTCTAGTTATTGTTAGGTTCTTCATCACGCATCAAAAATGATCTGATCTCAACCTTGCCTATTTATTCTTGCATCTGTTAGGCAATAAAATACATTGATACAAATTATACCAGTTTGTTAACAATTTGCTAAATCCCATTTAACCACTCTGAACGAACGTCCAGGGGTACCTCAGTTTTGTCATCTGGAGGAATCACTCTCCCCTGTTACCAATAATAAGCACTGTTATTAAAGTGCACTATGATCCGTGAAAAATTGCCAAGAGCTTATTTTAATTCAACAGTAAATTACCTCTATTACTACTTTATGGATAAACAAAACTAAGGAAGGACTAATCTAAATCTAAATCGTGTTGAAAATACACGGTCATTTATGGAAGATTTATGCTACGGGATATCTATCTTATAAAGTCTTCTTATAGTAGTATCAGTCTTGGATTTTATCAGTTATTAATAATCAACTTCGTTTCCTTTTAACTGCTTTCTATTTAACTGCTTGTTATCCCAAGGATAAAAGAATGTCAGTGACCTTTTTATTCCAATAATTTATCTTTACACATTATATATATTTATTTGTTAAATATATATAATGATATAATTTATCTTCACATATATATAAAGATATTATATATATACATCTTTATAATATATATAAAGATATAATTTATCTTTACACATTATATATATTTATCGTTTAAAGAGCATATGGCCATTCTCATGAAGGAAAAAAATGAAAGCAGCTAGAGCCAGGCTTCCGTCCACTCCAAAAACCAAGCTCTCCTGAAGCATGCTGTGCTACGAAACAAGCAAAGGGCTTGAAACTCTGGGTTACTTGATCACTTTCCTATAAGAATGGTGGTACAATGAGAATGCAGAGGCAGGATCATTTCCTTTTCAGTGTGGTCTAGGCATGAAGATGAACACACTTTGTGAAGGCAGCTTTCCCTTAGGAGTGTCACTGGTGGACGTTCCTTTACTTGTCTGGGTTGTTCCCCTCACCTCCAGTAGTGAGCGCCGGACCAGGAGCTGTGATCATCCAGAGGGTTTGCTTAGGCAGAAGGCACAGTCTAAACTATCACGTGTGTTCCCTATTGACAACTTTAAGGTAACAAGAAAATGATTGGTTGAAAATGACTGAATCCAACAATTTAGAGTGTGAATTCTCTCTTTTTCTGTACAGTGAATGCAAGGATTATTATAGTAAAATCCATAATGGATGTACTGCCATGCTCCATAGAAGGCTAAGATGATGACCTTTTATTAGAAAAATAGTGGAAGACTTTAACCAATGTGAATCAAAGAATCTGCATCTAATTTTTCCTTGTTTCAGGACTCTATATTTTTGTTTATTTGTTTTGTTTGTTTGCTTTTTGAGACAGAGTATCATTCATTTGTCCCAGGCTAAAGTGCTGTGGCCTCAGCCTTGCTTACGGCAGCCCCAAACTCCTGGGCTCAAGTAATCCTCCTGCATCAGCCTCTCGAGGAACTGGGACTAGAGGTGCCGGCCATAATGCCTGGGTAAGTTTTCTATATATAGTACAGACAGGGTCTTGCTCTTGCTCTTGCTCAAACTGGTACCTGTTGAGCTCAAAGAATCCTTTGGTCTTAGCCTCCCCGACAGTTAGGATTACAGCGACAAGCCACTTTGCCTGGCCCAGAGATTGTATTTTGTATTCATATTTTTCATGTTGCCTCCAAATTTCTATTCTTTGTTTGCCAAGTCTTTATTAGTCTGCATTTTAAGACCATCAATCTCACCAATTTTTTTCTTATAAATTTGCAAAAATGCCTGCTGCCTGCCTGCCTCCCTATTGCAGGAATGGCTTTCTCATTTTTAGGTCTGATCTATTTGTGCATTTGTGTTCTTAAAACCACGACCTTCTCTGTGTTTCTAGAAATGATGGTGTTTTATTCTTGTTCCATTGGCAGAGTGAGACACATTTTTACACCCAACCTCCACACTGGCTCTTCCTTGGGATATATCCGGTATTGCATTAAACTTCCTACTAGAAACAGGACCTTAGGAGCATTATTTTCCAATGTACTCACTTACAAAGTTATTAAAACGAAATGAAAACATGACCATGCATCTTGAGTATATTCTTCCTTCTTACCGAACAATGAAGATGGCCATAGAGCTTCCTTAAGGAGTTGGCTAGTTACTAGATGTCAAAATTTAGAATTAAGGAACATGGAACCATATTGGTTTAATGTCATAGAGCCCCAGACTAGAGACAGTAGATACTCAGATTTCAAATCAATATCAAGTGCAGATTGGGCAAGGCAAATGATGGCTCCTTGTTTGAAAACAAGCAAAAATAATACTGAGGACTTGATGGAGAATTTCCACAGCTGAGAATGGTAACGAGGCAGCAGAACAGACAACACAGACCTGTGGGGCTTTTTACCTGATTTGCATGTATCTATACTTAGGATATGTGGACGTATTTAAAGGATGAGGAACAAAATAGGCATGGTTTTAGTTTCATTTTTCTTATTAACTTCTTAAACAAGGAAACTATTTTAATACCAAGATAACGGAGTAAGACCTATGCTATGAGAATTTAAATTATGAATTGGCAAGCCAATTGGAAATTATATTTCTGTAATATAAGTAGAGTCAATATAAAAATATAATGATTTAGCATTTCTCTCTTCTTCATTATTCTGGTTTAATCTTTGTGAGAATTCTGTAATCTTTTAGATGTTTGTTCTTCATTTCCAAAACTAATTTGAGTAGTGTTGGCCGGAAGAATTTTTATATTCTTTCATGAATCATGGATAATTTTTAAATATATCTAATGTATCATGAAAAGAAGGACTGTATATTATCATACCTGTATAAACACAAAAGGGGACATCATCATTACTTTTGCCTTTACATAGCAGGGTTAGTCCGTTTCTTGACTATCACATTAACACTCAAAAATTTCAGCCCTGCTCTGAGTTTTATACAATCTGATTCCCTTCTATTTGTTTATATTTAAAATGTATCTCATTTATGAAACATTTATATTTGAATAATAAAATTTAGCTTTCTGAAGTTGAGTAAAGAAAGGAGTCTTTGAAAGCCTATTTCTTCTGGACTAACAAGAAATAAAAAAACAACATAAGCATATTCTTTAAGCCTACCTTTCCAAGTGTTTGCATAAGAATTTAATTGAAATTTCAATTTATTCCCAGATTTTATTTTAGAGACAGAGGAAAACATTTCTAGTTAATTGTGAATTAAATTCAGAGGCCCATTCTCCTCTGTAAGTTAGTTATCATCAATTTGATCATAACCATCATTCGCCCCCATCCTGCTTTATACAGGAACACAGAGAGCTACCAAGTCTACCAGATGGGGCTCCTTCTTTAATGGTCGGTTGAAGGATGGGAATCACTCCTCTCTCTCTAGGATCTGAGCAATCTGCTGCTCTAGGAGGCCCACATTCTGACAGTTACAGAAGTGAGAAGCCAAAATCCAAATTATTTATCAAGTGTAAATTGCATACCTGGCAAGATGGCACTAACCATGCCTGCTGAGCTATTGAGTCTGTTGTCAGAAAATAGTGTTGTTGTTGGAAACATGAGTGTTTGACTTTTAATCTCAGCTATTGCACTGTGTTCAGCAGAAATAAAGACCGCATTAGAATCTTAGCCAGTTCTCCCCTCCTTACCCCTCACAAAGGGACAAGAAGGCATAAAGGGAAACTATAGAGCAACGTCAGAGATTTTAACCCACATTTGTAGGTTTACCAGGTAATAAGGCCACCAGAAGACAGAAGTATACTAGGGAATGCTTTTGTATTATTTCAGATGAGACAATGCCTGCAGGAAAAACATGCAGTAATAATAAAGTAAATAACAGGGCCTTATGACTACTCCACATGATCATTGTAGTCAAGCTTTCCCAAGGAGATGCACCCTTACTCTAATAGTTGGGGAGAGATATTCCTTCTTCTTATTGAAGAAATACATATGATGTTGAAAAATAGTATCTCAGCCATAAAATTGATCTTCCTGGGCATTTGTTATAAACATAAAATATTTAAACACAATTAATAATTTCTGTATTGAGGACCTAATTGTAATCTATAACAAAAAACAAATTACTGACATTTCTAGAATGTTTCTGGATGAGAATACATCGCTGTACCACCCATGATGTTATATCTTATCTAGTGATGATTTGGTAATTTGAGTGATTAAATTAAAGCTAGATTACATGTATTGCCTGAGAGATAGTGGATATAGTAGAAAGTGGTTAAGACTTTGAAATAAGTTAGAAATACCTGTGTTTAAATCTTTGCTCAACTATAAATTTACATAAAGCTTACTTCCTCTACCTCTAATGTAGGATTTTTTAATTTTTTTGCAAAGATTTCTAAAGACTGAGATAATAGACACTGGGTTCCTAGCACCTCTCAGGCAGCCTATATACACTCTATAGTATCTTTATTATTTTTTAGTTGTGATATGGAAGTGAAAGTCATGATAAAAAGCTAAGCACCTGTAGCTCAGTGGAGAGAGTGCCAGCCATATACAGTGCAGCTGGCAGGTTTGAATCCAGCTGGGCCTAGCAGACAACAATGACAACTATAACCAAAAACTAGCCTGGCATTGTGGCAGGCATCTGTAGTCCCAGCTACTTGGGAGGCTGAGGCAAGAGAATCGTTTAAGCCCAAGAGTTTGAGGTTGCTGTGAGCTGTGATGCCATGGTATGCTACCCAGGGTGGGAAAAATAAAAAAGTCATGATAAAAGAGTTATTAACTTTATATTGATACTATGACAATTTCACAAGCTTCATGCCTAAAGCAACACAAATTTATGATCATATAGTTTTAAATATGAGAAGTTCAAGTAGATCTCACCGGGCTAAGATCAAGGTAGTACCAACAAGGTATATTTCTGTCTGGAGACTCTAGGGGAGAATCTGCTTACTTGCCTTTCCCAGGTTCTAGTGGTTGCCTACATTCCTTGGCTCGTGGGCCCCTTTCTTTACCTTTAAAGCCAGAAATGTCAGATCTGTCCTTCTGGCTTCCATCTCTCTGCTTCTCACCTCCACATCCCTTTTCTGTTTTTAAGGATCCTTATGTTTATATTTGGCCCAGCCAGATAATCCAGGATAATCTCCCTGTTAAAGGTGAGTTGATTGGCAACCTGAATTACATCTGCATCCTTAAATCCTTTCTGTCATGTAACAACATATTCACTCTGAGAATTTGGACCTGAACGCCTCTGGGGGCCTCATTCTGGCCAGCACAGACCGCTACTGATAAAAGCAGTGGCTAAATTGTGCAAATATAGACAAAGTCAGCTGTGTGATTTCAATAGTCATATTGATTGTGTGTTGTGTGAATTATTGTTGAGAAAAACAGTTTGGTCTAGTTATGGCCTAAAGACTTACAAAATTAAATTCCTGCTTTCTGCTTTTCAAGACTGAATCATGACTCCACTTTCCGGTGATGCCTCTGTATCTATTGCCCATCAATAATAGGCCTATTATAAACATATATACCCACCTAAAGTAGCTATCCCTTCTTAGTGCAAATCAATATTAATTTTATTTGGGGCTTTCAGCAGATCAAAAAGAAAGGCGGTATATAGCTTTCTCCTCTCTCTGTCTCTCTCTTTGACCTTAGCTTAAGGAAGCTCCAGGGAAAAATAAATGTATTTGATTTATATATTTATGATACATGACACATAGTAAAGGATAAAGTCAATTCTTCTTCTTAGCAGAATCAAAAAAAATTTAGTTTTTCTTCAGGGTATACATGACCACTCTTTTAATATACCAAATAATGCTCACTAGCACTGATATGATTCCAAAAATAACTGATAATAAGAAATGGATTTGTTACAAATTTTTAAAAATAATTTGCTTAAAGAATATTATGGAGATATTCAGTTATAGCTAGGAAATGTCCCCAATAAATTTCTGTCTTTAGGCAAAGGATGAATTCTTTATTCAAACCATAATTCTTATTCTATACCCAGTATAAATAATACCTTCAATCTCAGTGTCCAAAACTTTTTGGCAGATGACTGGGCCTGATAGCAAAATGCCTTTCAGATGGCATCACCGGATTCCTACTGAAAACCCCTAATGTGGAAATTAATCAAACTCCAAACACTGAAAATTGGATCTGAAGAACTCTGTAGTTTAAGACAACCATTGCCATTTGGGGAAATAATTACTCAGAAATTGAAAGAAGTCCTTCAAATTTTCTCATTAGTTAGCCATTAAAAGCTGATAACAGTGGGTGAAATAGGCTTGGATATTTTTCATTCTCCTCCTGGATTAATGTGATAGTGAAACAAACAAGTGTAGTTGTATATTTGCTTCCTCAACTGGGGCCTAAGCAATTGCTCTTGACTTTCACAGGGAATAAAAAGCTTAAAGTCCTTACGTCCTATCTTATCAAAAGTAAATGGGTATATGTATGACTCGGCCCTGGATCTTGTAGAGACGCTTACTCCAATTCACTAAGTGCAGGTGGTATCTGGGGCTCTGCATTTGTGACCAGCTCCAGGGAGAAGTCACAGCAGGGCTGCTAGTAACAACACGGTCCCCTGAGTCAAAACCACTCTGGATTTCTCAGCTTGTCTTCCCATTAAACTTCCATCAGGCACGTTGCCTTCCTCAGCTTCGTCCGCAGTCTCTGTGGTAATAGAAGACATACTCAAATTTGCTGACGAATTTTTTGACATAATATGGGTCAAGTATTTACCAAATATTTGTTATATTTCACATGAAAGAAATATGCATGGCATCTGGTCTTTTAAAAAGAGATTTTTTAAAAAAATCTGTGTTCCAAGGATTCCTGACTCAATTTCTAAACAATTTTATTTTTTTCCATGTTTTACGACCTTAATTATTATAAGCCTAACATGTTCGAACATGAACTATGTATCATGCATTTCTCTCGGTCCTAAGAATAAGAGATTAACAAGACTATTTTCTTGTTTGTTTTTAATGATCGTGCTGCCAGACATAGCAGACAGCTGTATTCAAGACACTAGGTGTGCCGAGAGGGGGGTGCATGACACAGAGTAAGTGATGTGTAATCTGGGCTTCAATGGTGTAGGAGATTTTGCCACATGATGTTAAAAGTAATGCAACTGAATATAATAATCCATTTAATGAAAGTTAATGTTTATTCAGGACCTAGTATGGGTCGAGATACAATCTTGTGTAGAAACAATATCAGAAAATACATTTTTAAACATAGATTTTAAATATTCATTACTATATTTTTCCATATAGTTAGCATCAGGGTAAAGTTGAAGATGAAAACTTTCTGAGTTTTGACACCTTAAGTTCTTTTTTTCTTCTTCTTTTTCTTTTTTTTTTTTTTTTTGCAGTTTTTGGCTGGGGCTGGGTTTGAACCCGCCACCTCTGGCATATGGGGCCGGTGCCACAGGCACTACCTGATACCTTCATTTCTAATATGGAAACCTCCCTACTTCCTACAAGTTTTTGGATCTCTCTAGAACATGAGAATTGGGATCAGGGAATAGGGATATACAGAAAGCTTCTACTATAGCTAAGCATTGACTGGGATGTAACGGAATTGAATAGAAAGTCTTAACAGTTGGTGTGAACACTCTCTCTTTGATTCCTGAGCCACAGTGAAGACAGTCTGACAACTCTGAGGTTTTCATGCTGAGAGGAAGGTTTTGAGTGGCCACTGCAGTTGATGGTGCTGTGTCCAGACTTATGGCCTTGTTATGTAAGTGAAAATGCCTTCAATGACTGCAATCCTTTGTCATTTGTGACACCCAAACTGAGGCTCCAGACAAGGCAACCTCATGTTCCTACCCAAGTTTTGGACCTGCAAAACTCATGATCATGAGAACAAAAATCCTTTTTTACTTTACCTCATTCAATTTTTGGTGATTTGTTGTATGGTCAAAAATAACTAGAAAAATGTAGAGATAATCCTTGCTAATTATTTAGAGAAGCTCCTGGATTAAATAAGTGTTCAGCATATGCTATTTCTCTTATTATTTTCAATAACACCCCAGTCCATTCCTGCCTCTATCTCACTTTGACTTTACCCACTTATTCTCCTATACTTTAAACCTTCAGAATGGGATAGGATTATGCCTGCCTGCTGGACTATGATTCTTGGTTTCCTAACTTAATAGGTCTCGATTTTTAAATAACATTTTTATGCTATCAACATATGCTAGTCATTATAGTCTAAATCAGTGGTTCTCATCCTTCCTAATGCCGCAAGATGTGTTTTCACTGTTACAAAGGAGTCATGACCACAGGTTGAGAACCGCTGGTCTAAATGAAGTTAGCTAGTGTCCAAGGGAAAATCATCTACAGGACTGAGGTGATAGGCTTCTTTTCTGGTTTGCTATATTTCCATATAATTTGCTATTATATAGAAATTAGTTGACACTATTTTTATAGCACTGCAAATTTCTTCTGAAGTTTAAGATTTTTACTTTCGAGTTGAAATTTTCAAAATTATTACAGATGTATCCTTGGCCCCTTCTGACACTGAACTTGTTCCCACACGAGTTAGTATAAATCGTGAAAACAGTCTCAGCAAGGGCATGCTTCTACTTCATTTTGGATGCATATTCTCCATAGATGGTACCTTCCTGCTGGATCACATCAGTTTAGAACCATGGACCTCTATATTGTAAACATAGCAAACCAAGTTTGTCCTTTCTGAGAGTTGTAGTAACAGTTGACTTATATTTTTAAACTAGACTCTCTGACATTTAGAACTACTCAGAACACAGTTTGGTGGAAGAACCATGCAGGTCCTTCCAGTGGTGCAGAGTCCTTTCCCATCATCTCAGCTCTGATGTTGACGACTTCCACGCTGTCAGCTTGGTTGTACATGTTCAAAGTGTGCTACTGCTCTGGGTGGCCTTTGGGAAGGCAGATCCCTTGTTCAATGTGCAGGAATATAAGGGTAGGAAGTGTGAAGCAGGTCCATTGTGCCTGCTATGAATTTGTCTGAGTCAGGTAAGACAGAACACACGTGCAGTAAACTATATGAAGAAGTGGATTTTAAACTTTCAGATTAGTAGTGAAGAACAACAAGGGCCTAAGATTCATTATGAGTCAGTCTCCAAGGCTCAGAAAGGTCTGGGGTAGACAGAATCTCAACTGCTTGTACCCTACTTTTGTTATAACTGAGGGATCCCAGAAAACAGCTCCCTTTGGCTTTTATACCTCAAGGTGACCTGAATAACTGGCATAAAGTGTTGAAGGATATTCTGTCTGTACAGGAAGACTGCAACAGAGCTAAGGCTGTTCCAGCCAATCCGTCCCTATCATAGGATATGACCTTCCCAGCACATTTCATAGTTATTCTTAAGAACTACATTGAGAAAGGGAGAAGAACTGTCCTGGTCCAAAACTACCGAGAGAATTTTCCCACTGGAAGATGGAAGGGAAAAAACCCTGGTAGTAACCATATGGGCTTGGAGCTGCACTACCGGGATTTACGTCCCAGCTCTGCCACTTATTACTCACATTTTATGTGCAACTGGGGATAATTACAATAAAAGTTCCTATTGCACTGAATGCCTACAGTGAGTATAAATGACTGGCACATTGTGCTTTAAAACAACGTTAGTTGCCGTTAAGGGCCCTGGTGTAATGGGAATTGTTCCTTTTTATAAAAATCTAAACATCACCTATCTCTTTAGTTCCCTTAACTCTGATTCTTGTAATGCTTGACATTCTTTTTGTGATTTCTTCTTATTTTTTGTAAGAACCCTGTTCTATTTAATAAGACTTTCATATACAGAAGCAAAGTCTTCCATCTCTTTCTCAAGCATAGGGACCAACTTATATTTAACGCAGACATAGCTGTTTGCATTCAGTGAGCATAAGCATAGAGATTGGTGTTTGAATGAACACCTCTGTTTCTATGACCATGGATAGAGTTGGGTTTGGCTTGCAATATAGCCTGTTTAGCCACATTAGTTTCTTAAACCAATTATTTCTCTACAACCCGGCATGACCAAATTGTGTTTTGGCCATGCTAGTGTGCTCCCAGGTTTAGAGATAGTTTAAAAGCCACGTCCTTCTTTCACTGTGCTGACATCAACTGTTTCAGAGCAAAGGTTAGGCTATAAATAGATTTATATTATGTGACAGACCAGTTTTTTTCTAAGAAATCACCATGTTTTTACAAGTTTGCTCAATTCTGTGCAGATTGCAAACAGAGCAAAGAACATGAGGGCTTAGGCATAACACTTGTTCCCCCCTGTTTAAGTAGGGGCAGACTTCAGCCTGACTCTGCTAGATTCATTTATCAGGTAGGAGGATCTATTTCTCATAAGACACTGATCTCTGTAATTCCTATTCATATGCCACATTAATATCTTAGAAATCTGTTGGAAATTACCAAAGTTAAACCATTCTAAAAATTGTTACTCACCATAGTTCTATGTGGAGATGGGTGATTAAAACACAAATCAAATGCAGATTGCTTCTCCATGTCCTTTTAGTAAAGTTAAAAATCACATTCAACGATTTTTTTGAGGTAAAATGGAGAAACGCAATATAATAGTATTAGTAATAATAATAATAAATACCAAGTCTAGAAATAAAACATTATCATATAGTTTTTAAATTATATAATTTAATTTCTATTTAAATGAAACCATATCTTTAATGTCTCATTTCTCCTATGTTTCAAGTGGATTTTCTTCAGGTTCATAAAATATATTCATTTTAAAATTATGGTGCTGGGAGCATTGATGATTATGTAAATCCAGGTAATCCTATCCTAGAACATTTCTGTCATCCACAAACATTGCCTTCTGCTGTTTTTCTGTCAGTGCCTGATTCACGTTTACTCCCAGTCAAAAACTAATCTGCCTAGGTCACTAAAGATCAGATTTATCTTTGCTAGAGGAATCATTATATGATAGGTCATCTCTTGGGTGTAGCTTCTTTTGCTCAGAATAATGCTTTTTAAGATTTATCCACATGTTATTATTTTATTCTTTTTTATTGCCGAGCAATATTCCTTTAAACGAATGTGATGCAATTTGTTTATCATTTTATAACATTTGTTGCTATTAGGAATAAAACTGTTATGAACATCTAGTCTGAGTCCTTGTTGAATCATAGATCCTCATTTTTCTTCAGGAAATACTAATACCCAGTCGTGGTATTACTGAGCCTTTTAATAAGTGTATGTTTAATTTTACATAAGAAACTAAGAAGTATTTTCCAAATTGCTGATACTAATTAAAAGCTAATTGGGAGGCTGATAAGGAAGGATTTCTTTACTGAAGGAGTTCCTGGCCAGCCTGAGCAACATAGACCTCATTTCTATAAAAAATAAAAAATAAATAGCCATGAAGTTCTAAGAATTAGTTTCTTTTGCTCCAGCTTCACCAGCACTTAGGATTTTCTTTTTAATTGTAGCCATTCAAGTAAATATTTAATATCATCTAACTATGGTTTAAATTTGCATTTCCCTAGTGACTCTTTTATTAAAATCTTTTGCCTGTTTTAAAATTAGATGTTGTGTTCTATTCGTTTTTAATTTTAAAGCTACCTATATATTATAAATACACATCATTTTTATGTATTTGTACTGAAAGTAATTGCTCCCAATCAGTTGTTTATTTTTTATTTCCTAAGGTGTCTTTCAAAATCAGAAGTTATACTTTACAACTTCCAGCTTATTTATTTCTTTTGTGGTTACTGTTTTTTATTTTCTGTTGAAAGATTTCTTTTTTCTTTTAGTTTTATAATTCTTTTCTCTCTGCTATTTCAATAAATGTAGGGGGAACAAATGGTCTTTTGTTACATGAGTGAACCGTAAACTGGTCAAGTCAAGATTTTTAGTGTATCCATCACACAAATAGTGAACCTTGTACCTGACAGACAGTTATCGATCCCTCCTGCTAACCCTCAAGTTCATTCTACCACTCTGTATGACTATGTGTACTCACTGTTTACTTCCCACTTACCAGTGAGTCCATATAGTATTTGTTTGTCTAAAGATACTTGTCTTAGCAATGGATTCCAGTTCTGTCCTAGTTTTTCCTGAGATACTTGTCTTAGTAATGGCTTCCAGTTCCATCTAGTTGCTGAAAAAGTATTTCATTATTCATTATGACTGAGTAGTTCTCTGTGGTATGTTTGCCTGTGTGGGTTTGTGTGTGTATCTCCCCAATTTTCTTCTGTATCTACTCATCAGTTGATAGGCACATAGGTTGATTCCATATTGTGGTACTTGTGAATTGTGCTGTGATAAACATACAAACGTATGTGTCTTTTTGATACAATTGCTTCTTTTCCTTTGAGTACTCTCTCCTTGGTAGGATGGCTGGATCAATAGTAGGTCTAATTTTACTTCTTTGAGAAACTTTCATACTGTTCAGCATAAAGGCTGTAACAATTTACATTCCCACTATGAGTGTGTGAGTGTTCTGTTTTCACCGCATGTATTCCAACATATGCTGTTTTTTTGTATCTTAATAATGGGCATTCTCACAGGAGTAAAATGGCATCTCGTCATGATTTTAATTTGAATTATCCTGACAATAGTGATGTTCAGCATGTTTTTCACATGTTTGTTTGACCATTTGTAGATCTTCTTTTTCAAAATGTCTGTTCAATATTTTTGCTCACTTTATAATATGTTTATTTGTTTGTTTCTTGCTAATCTGTTTGAGTTCTTTATAGACACTGCATATTAGGTCTTTTGGAGATTTATAAGTTCTAAATATTTTCTCTCATTTGTCTGCTTACTCTTTTGATCATTTCTTTTGCTTTTTAGAAACACTTTAGTTTAAGTAAACTCCATTATTTTTCTTTGCTTTTGTTGTAATTTATTTGGGGATTTTATTCATAAATTCTTTGCCTAGATGAATTTCCAGAAGAGCTTTTCCTAAGCTTTCATTTTGCATTTTTTATGGATGTCAAGCCTTATGCTGAAGTCCTTAATCTATCTTGACTTAAATATTAAAAAATTTATCTTTTTATTTATCTATTTTTTTTTTCAGATTAATATGAGGGTACTTATGATTAGGTGACATGGATTGCATTTCTAGGGTAAAGTTCCCGGCGTAGTTGAGCCCTTTACCCAAGGGTGTGCTGTATACCTTACATTGTGCCTGTTAGGTGAGAGCTTACACCACCTCCCTACATTCCTCCCCTTTTCCATTTTCTGTCCCACTCTCATTTGAAAAGAATTATGTTTTTCTCTCATGTAGGGATATAGTTGTTGATCTATAGGTTTCATATTAGTATTGAGTACACTGGATATGTGTTTTTCCATTCTTCTTCCATCATTAAGAAGAATATAGTTCAACTCCATCCAGGTAAATACAAAAAATGTAAAGTCTCAATTTTTTATGGCTGAATAGTATTCCATGGTATACATATACCACAGTTTATTAATCCATTCTTTAGTTGATGAGCCCTTGAGTTGATCCCATGTCTTGGTGATTGCAAATTGAGGTGCAATAAATATTTTAGTACAAATGTCCTTATAGCAATTTTTTTTCTTCTGAGTAGATCCCTAGCATTGAGATTGCAGGATCAAATAGGAGGTCTACTTTTAGCTGTTTGAGGAGTCTCCATATTTATTTCCACAGAGGTTGTATTAGTTTGCAATCCCATCTGCAGTATAAAAGTGTTCCCTTCTCTTCACATCCATGACAGCATCTGTAGCTTCTGGATTTTGCAATTCTTACTGGAGTTCGGTAATATTTCAGGGTGGTTTTGATTTGCATTTCTTTGATGATTAGAGACAATGAGCATTTTTTATTGTCTTTGTTGGCCATTCATCTGTCTTCTTCAGAGAAGTTTCTGTTCAAGCCTCTTATCCACTTATAAATGGGATTGTTAGCTCTTTTCTTGCAAATTGGTTTGAATTCTCTGTAGATTCTAGTTACCAGTTTTTGTCAGACTCGTAGAATGCAAATATCTTCTGTCATTCCCAGTACTTTGAGAGTCCAAGGCAAGAGGATGACTTGAGTCCAGGATTTTGAGACAAACCTGGGTAACAAAGAAATACCTTGTCTCTAAAATAAATAAATACATAAATAACTTATGTTTTAAAATATTTTAATTTTTTGAAGCTTGCTTAAAATTTTTTGTATAATTTTATGGTATACAAGCATAATTTTATTACAAAGATGTATTGATTAATGGTGAAGTCCTGGCTTTTAGTGTATGTGTAATACCTGTTGCTATAATGAATACCACCTACTAATTATTTTTATTTTATTTTATTTTTAATACCACCTACTACTTCTTTCAAATTTTTTCCATACTGATCTTATTTCACCTGAGCTGCCATAACAAAGTACCATGGAGTGGGTTGTAGGCAAACACACAACAGAAATTTATTTCCAGAATTCTGGAGTCTGGGAAGTCCCTATCAACTGCAGACTCCACATTTGCCGAGAGCTGGCTTTCTGATTGATGAACAGCTGCCTTCCCACGGTGTACTTACACACCATTAGGGGTGGGGGAGTTCTCTGGGATCTCATCATAATGGCACTAATCCCATTCATGAGCTCGTGACCCAATCATTCCTCAAAGCTCCACATTTAAATACTATCATACTGGGGTTAGGATTCAACATATGCATCTCCGGGGGAAATAAACATCAGCCTATAGCAGTACTCATATATTTTAATGAATAAATTTTTCCGATACCCTGAGTTCCTTTATATACTCCATATGGACTCCATTCCCTTTCCTACATCCTTAAAGGTAAACACTCCTTTAACTTTACTATTTATAATTTCTAGGAATTATACAGGATTTTTTTTATACTGTACAAAGTACAAGAATCCAGAATAATATATGTATTACTTATTGCTTGTATTTAGTTTTCTATCAATATTACCATACTAATGTTACTATTTACCACTTGCCTTTTTTTTATTTTGCTAAAATATTTATTTATGATTTATATTGTACTAGTTTTTTTAAATTTCAGGTTAATATGAGGGTATGAACAATTAGGTTACACAGTTTGCCTTTGTAATGTTACAGTCTGAGTTGCAGTTGTGTCCTTCACCCAGGAAGAGTGCCATACACCTGTGCAATGCGTCCACTGGGTAGAAACTTACTCAAACTCCCCTCTCATTAGATTTTTAACTTCACTACGTACTATTTCAGTGATAGGAAAATACCATGATACATTTATCCATTCTCCTGTTGTTAGATATGTAGATGGTTTCCAGTTTTTCTGTGTCATAGGTAATGAAGTGAACATTCTTGCAGCATATTTAGAATACTCTACGACTACAAATGAAAGTACAATTGCTATCCCAACATTTCTAAATGTAACTAAAGTGATTGTACGAATGTCCATGACCATCATTCAGAGTCAATAGAATATTTTTATAGATTAATTTTAGTGGAAATTAAAAAAATAAATATTTTGCAAGTCATTTTTGTTGTAGATAGGAATTTAAATAATGTATTTATGTATTTTTTTTAAGTCTTAGGAGTATTGCAGAAAAACTTTGAAATTATTCTACACACATACTGTTACTCTTGCTGATTAACAGTAAATAATTGGTCATTGTTCAAAATTCTCCTCAATTCAATCATCATTATTTAACCTTGCAAGTAAAGTATTATAGCCCATTTCTCTAGGCTCTATCATTTTTGTTTCTTCTATAACAGTGTCAATAATAAACAGTTTTTCTCAGGACTTCTATCTGCACTGTAAATACCCTCAGATCACTTTAATTTTTTAACTTCTGAAAGAACTGAGTCAAATGTTTCATACTCCCTGCTGAACACAGCCTTCCAACTTCTCAACAGTGTGCTACATTTCCTTCACACTGGACTTACCACTTGATTTGTGTTCCTTTTAATCCCAGGTTCTTCCTGGGCTATCTTTGATCTCCTGAGATGGATGGCAACTTCTCTTTCTATATGACCTTCTCTGAGTGTTCTGTGTGCTATAAAAGCAACGTGATTAGAGGGATCTGAGGGCTTTATTCCTGATTATGATCTAATCATTTACTGCAGTGACAATTCATTTACCTATATTAGCCAGTCCTCTGCAATTTGATTAATCAATCATTTCTAAACTTAGCTAATAGAGGAGATAAATATTTGAGAAGTATTTATTTAGCCCCAAATATCGTTTAAATGTATTTTCTGAAGTTCATTGATGTCTTACATTACAGTGTTTAAGAAATTGAATATACTATTTATATTATAATATTGCAGTTTAATACTTCAGAGAAGTTTCTAGCTTCTTCAACAATCCAAGAAGGAATATTGAAACTTATAATACCTGTAATACACTCACTGTTATCATTGTCTCACACTTATCAATGTCATGGACGTTAATCCATAAAGAATTTGCTTAATTGGACAAGATGGCATGCATTTGAGGCCAGAAGTTTGAGTTTTCAGTGAGCTATGATTGAACCTATGAAAAGCCATTGCACTCAACCCTGGGCAACATGGTGAGACACTATCTCAAAAAACAAAAAGAAAACCAAACAAATAGAAGAATTTACACAGATAATTTTTCTAGCCTAATAGAGTATGTCTTTATCACACAGTGATGTAGCAAGTCTTTATTAAAAATAACAATAATCTTACTGGAAAAAAGTGAAAAGATTTTTAGCAATACCTAATGAAACAACATATGATCCATTTTCACATCTAAGAATCTATTCTAAATATATGCTTCAAACAATACTAAAATATATACATACACAACACATGGTTATTCGTTGCAGCATTGTTTATAAAAGCTAAGTACTCATATATCTAAGAATGATTGGATAAGTTATGTTACACTCATATAATGAAGTATTATACACATGTAATTTGTAAATTACTGTAATTTCCACGATATACTGAAAAGCAAAAAAAAAAGAAAAAAGAAAAGAAAGAAAAAAGAATAATAGTATCCTATCCTTCTTGCAAGAAAAAAGAAAACATAAGAAAATATTTACCTTTTCATTTACACAACATAAATACAGGAAGTGTAAACTAGAAACCCAGGAAATTTGTGATGTATGAGGATGGCTGAGAAATGGATAAAAAACAAGGGGCAATGGGAATATGGTAGCAGGGATGCAGGGGACACCACACTTCTCCAAATATCCCTTTTTGTTTGCCTTTAACTTTCAGACTGTGGCAATTTCTCATAGACTTAAATTCATAAATAATTGAAATGAATAAGGCTTGAGTAGAGAGCAGGATTATGAACAATAACAAATAGACCCAACTGTTTGTGATGAATAACAAAATAATATCCCCACACTGAAGAGGATGTGGAAGATAATAACTTTATCAATTTTGGGGGAAAAAAAGCACTCTGACTTGAAAACTGGTGTACTATAAGAAATAAAAAGAATTACTAGAATTGCACAACATACTGTACTTACCAAACTTTACAAGGATAAGGGTTAACAATTCTTTAACTGCTTGCTGTGTATAGTATGTTTGAACAGATAAGTTGATCTATTATGGAAAATAAAAGCCAGTTTGCTCACTGTGGGATTGAAACCTGAGACATCAGTATAAAGTCTTGGTTTATATATCAGAATAAAGTCTTGGTTTATTTTACACAAGCACACATTGAACTCCCCCCACACACAAATAGATAAAAACAAAAATAAAAACAAAACCTGACCTAAAGTTATGCATGGGGTAGCATATAATATATTTACTACTCTGATGAGAGATGTTAGGAGGAAGGGTGTCACAAAAGCCATGAGAACGCCTAGGCTTCCTCTGTCTTCACATGGCCTTCTCCTCTGGGTCTGTAAAAATCTCTCTCTGCCTCTCTTTCATAAGGAAACCTATGACATTTAAAACTCACCAGTATCATCCAAGGTATACCATCATCTCCAGGTCCTTATAGCAGTGATGATTTGGGGCATGTAAGGTAATGTCCATGTTCAGGGAGTGATAGTTAATTTTCTGTGTCAACTTGTCCAGATTACAGGATGTCCAGAGAGCTGCTTAGACCTTATTTTGGAGTTTGTCTGTGAGGGTGTTTCTGAAAAAAGTTAGCATTTAATTGGTGGACTGAGTAGGCAGATGGCCCTGGTCAGCCTGGGTTAAGTACCATATAGTCCACTGAGGGCCTGGATAGAAGACAAAAGTGAAGGAAGTTTGAATTAATTCTGCTTTACTTGTTAAGAGACACTGCTCACCTCCTGTCCTTGGTGCTCCTGGTTCTAAGGCAGCGGTTCTCAACCTGTGGGTCGCAACCCCTTTGGGGGTCCAATGACCCTTTCACAGGGGTCACCTAAATACATCATATCAGATATTTACATTATAATTCTTAACAATAGCAAAATTACAGTTATGAATAGCAATGAAAATAATTTTATAGTTTGGGGATCACCACACCATGAAGAACTATATTAAAGGGTCATGGCACTAGGAAGGTTGAGAACCACTGTTCTAAGTAAGGCCTCACACTAAACCAGTGGTTCTCAACCTTCCTAATACTGCAGCCCTTTAATACAGTTCCTGTGGGTGGCGACCCACAGATTGAGGACAACTGCACTAGACCTTCAGCTTTCCTGGGTTTCCAACATGCAGAGGGCTTATCATGATACTTCTCAGTTTCCATAATCTAATTCCTTATGATAATTTCTGTGAGCCAACAGGACATTTTATGTTTATAAAATGTGTATTTTGTATATTATGTATATAAAGATAATCTCCTATGGGTTCTGTATCCTGAACAACTCTTCTTAAATACATAGGGATGAGGCCATGAATACCCTTGGTGAGTGCTCTTCTAGCATCCCACAATATTCGCAAGTCCATATCAATGCAAATAATTACCATAAATAAATAAAAGTGGGAGAAGGGACATCTCTTCATTAGAGATCAATGTGATTTTTTTTTAATTGAAGAAGGAATAAAATATTTCATCCTAGGCAAACAGTATAGTAATAACTGTTACAGGGAAAAAATCCACACCTAGATGTCAACTCAAGGGACAAAAGTTTGTGGAGAAAACAAATACTTGCACAGTCTCAAAGTATTTTAAAGTATTTCTCTAAAGTATCTTCCTTGAATTAATAAATTACAAGGGAAAAAGTAAAATGTTATATGGAGAAACCCAGCAGACACCACCATAACCAAGAGGACAAAACTAACAACACAGGTTACTACGTATTAGCGTCAGATATCTCCAATGTATGTACCAAACCCACCAAGAAAGGCACAGCACTCCCCTGGTATTCCAGCCAAGATTGTATAACCTCAGTCTAAGCATGAGTGGACATCAGATAAGCCCCAAATTGAAGGACATGGTGTGAAATAACTGGCCAGTACTTACTTACCAAAAGCGTCATGAAAGATAGGAAAGCCTGAGGAACTGGCTCTGCTTGGAGGGGCCTAAAGAGAGGCATAGCTAAATGCAAGGTGGATTCTGGACTGTTCTTCAGAAATATGAAAGAACAGTAGTAAAAAGAAAAACACAACTCGTGACACTCACATGTGACCTGTAGTGTAATCCTACTTCATCATTGTTCATTTCATAGTTTTGATATCCGTGCATGCAGTGATTCTGCAAGTTTTTAGCACTACGGGAAGAGGAGGGAAGCGTATATATGAATGTTCTGGACTAGTTTGGCAACATTTCTATAAGTCAAAAATTACTGTAATACAAAAAGTGAAAAAAAAAAGAACTGTTAAGTTCTTACAACTGCTGGACAAAGACATACCCCAGGAAACACCTTCAAGCCCATCCGCCATTTGGATATAGCAATATGATGCCCACACTATGATGTGCTGCATTTGAACATTCTCCATTCCCATCCTTGTCACTCCTTAGACAGACAGATAGATAAATAATCAAGCAAACTGCTTTTATAGCCAAGCAATATTTACAACAGACATCCTCACGTTTTTGCCGAGTCCATTTTATCCCGTATTGTTGATGATATTACCAAAATTTTTAATGATGATTGAGAAGACGAATGAAATGTCTTTAGATACAAATTAAATTCTAATAAGTTTATAATAATTATTTTATTTTTCAGATATCAAAGTAATGTAATGCTTTAAAAATAAATGTTAGAAACAGAAATAAAGTAATAGAAATGGTCTGGTTTGTGTTGTATACATGTGTCGCTAACCACAAACCATAATACTATTTTATTGAAATGTCCTGAAATAACTTAGGGGATCTGGAAAAATAGACTCGGACCCCTACTTAGGTTAATTAATTGGTAATTTATTTTACCTGCTGCAGGGGCTGCTGCTCCAAGAGACAGTCAGCACCCAATGAGAGTGTGAGTTACCTTTTATAGGCTTTGTGTAAGCATATTACAGAAGTGAAACGTGGCTGGTTAAGGGGGGTTATAACTCAGGTAGTCATAGATACAGCAATGGAACGATAATTAATACAGGTTCAGTTGAAAATGGACACATTTCATATCACAATGGTTATGGTTATACAACAGTAATTAATCAAGTCTCAGTGAGTTTTCCACCATTGTTCATCTACTGAGAACTTGGGGGTTTTGTGAAACTTGGAACTTT
>CAUYQV010166973.1:0-14478 GCA_963574575.1 Galagoides demidoff
GACGGAGCCTCAAGCTATCCCCCTGGGTAGAGTGCCATGGCATCACAGCTCATAGCAACCTCCAACTCCTGGGCTCAAGTGAGTCTCCTGCCTCCGCCTCCCAAGTAGCTGGGACCACAGGTGCCCGCCACAACGCCCAGCCACTTCTTGGTTGCAGCCATCATTGTTGTTTGGCGGGCCCGGGCTGGGGATTCGAACCCGCCACCTTAGGTATGTCTGGCCCCTTAGCCGATTGAGCCACAGGAACCGAGCCAAGATATTTCTTATCTACAGATGCTCAGTAACTCAGAAAGGGAATAACAGGAAATGTTCTATCTCACCTCATGAATACCAAACATCTGTCATAACACAACTGTGTTATGTCCCAGTAAGAAAAACTGATGGAGAAATTTTTCAAATATCCTTAAGAATGCCATGTAAGTCTATTTATTTATTTATTTATTTTTTTTTTTTTGAGACAGAGTCTCACTATGTTGCCCTCAGAGGAGTGCCGTACCATCACAGCTCATAGCAACCTCCTACTCTTAGGCTTAAGTAATTCTCTTGCCTCAACCTCCCAAGTAGCTGGGACTACAGGCACCCACCACAACCCCCGGCTATTTTTTATTGCAGTTGTCATTGTTGTTTTTCAGCAGGCCCAGGCTGGGTTCGAACCTGCTACCCTCAGTGTATGTGGTTAGCACCATAGCCACTGAGCTACAGGCGCCGAGCCATATAAGCCTTTTTAATAATCAAAATGTAAGATGCAATTTGCTTGTATGAAAGGAACATGTTATGCCAAAAGTGTGATAAAATATTAACTAGGGTATTCAGTTATCTATGAGGTAAAGGTGAAGTAACAGTAATTTAAATTGATATAAATGGGGGGAAGAAAAAATATCTGATTAAAAGGAAATACTCACTAGTTGAGATGTCTTCTTTCTCTGTTTGTGTCCCCCAATTTTTAAATATTTTTTCTTCATCAAGTTCCTGCAAAGCTTTCATGATTGGTGCATCTGAAATCTCTCTTTGGTTTTTCATTAACAAACTTGGTGAACTTCCAGATGAAGAATCCTTTTCCGGAGGGGAATGGTACCTTAAATAATAATTGTAAGACATACAGTGCTGGGAACTACATGCAGTATGTCCTCCAAACACACATGTTGAAGCCTTCATTGTGATAGTATTTGAAGGCAGGGCCTTAGGGAGCTAATTAGGGTTAGATGAGGCCATGAGGGTGATGGAATTAGTGCCCTTACAAAAAGAAAAGACACAAAAGCTCTCTGGGGACACACACCAAAGGAAGGCCATGTGAGGAAAAGGGCCCTCACCGAGAACTCAGTCAATGCCAGCACCCTGATCTTGTACTTCTAGCCTCCAGAACTGAAGAGATAAATGTTAGTTGTTTATGGCTCAGTGCCCGTAGCACAGCAGTTACAGCACCAGCCACATACACCGAGGGTGGCAGGTTTGAACCCAGCCCGGACTAGCTAAACAATGACAACTGCAGCAAAAAAAATAGCCGGGCGTTGTGGCCAGAGCCTATAGTCCCAGAAATTTGGGAGACTGAGGCAAGCAGATCACTTGAGCCCAAGAGTTTGAGGTTGCTGTGAGCTGTGATGCCATAGCACTCTACCAAGGGCAACATAGTGAGACTCTGCCTCAACAAAAACAAAAAGTTAGTTGTTTTTTTTTTTTAAGACAGAGCCTCAAGTTGTCCCCCTGAATAGAGTACTGTCACATCACAGCTGACAGCAACCTCCAACTTCTGGGCTTAAGCAAGTCTCCTGCCTCAGCCTCCCAAGTAGCTGGGACCACAGGCACCTGCCACAACGCCCAGCTATTTTTTGGTTGCAGCCATCATTGTTGTTTGGCGGCCAGGCTGGATTTGAACCCGTCACCTTAGGTGTATATGGTTGACACCTTAGCCACTTGAGCCATAGGCACCGAGCCAAAAAAGTTAGTTATTTAAGCCACCCAGTCAATGGTAATTTCTTAAAGCAGCCTAAGCTAAGACGCATAGTTTATTGCAGGCGTCCTCAAACTGCAGCCCACCTAGGACATTTATCCAGCCCACTGGGTGTTTTTGCTGCTGCTGCCTATTCTGCTTAGCAGCCAACTCATCCCAGGGCCCGCAGGCCAGCCCTCCAACGGTCTGAGAGACAGTGAACTGGCCCCCTGTTTAAAAAGTTTGAGGAACCCTGGCTTAATGGGATTGTTAGGAGACTAACATGAGAATTGACGATTATACCCCACAATGAATATGTACGCTTCATAACACAAATCAATTACAACCGAAACTGCATACAGTGCTTTCCAATCCTAGCAACATCCTAGCACATACAAAAATATTTGTGTGGCACCCTGGAGTAATGGCTGGGTTGCTTACGGAGGCTCAGGCTATCCAGACGGTGAGAGGACCAACACCTCATCCTAACTGTAAGCCCCATACTATGTCACTGAGCACAGTGGGGAAGTTGTGCAGAGCTCATTAAAGTAATATATCCCAAAAGTACCAGCCTTTCAAAGTAAAATAAAAATTAGGTCATCAACATGAAGATATTAAAGAAGCAAAGAGATGGTTTCCTGAATATTTAAAGGCAATTGAAATCTCTAACAAAACAAAACATTCCTAAACAGAATCTTTGGCAAAGTTGTCTTACCCAGGGACACAGGTTTCCTCCAGCTGGTCATTTACTCTACTGTCTGAGATGTTCAAAGGCTGGCCAGTAAAGATGGAATACTCTGCGCCTGGAATTAGCCACTTGCGCCTGCTGACGTCTGAAGTTGCGAGTGTGCTATTGGAAAGAGAAACATCTGGGCAGCTGCAAGGTCCACCTTCAATTCAGACTGCATGTGTAAGTAAAACGCTCTTTTCTCAAACATTTACATATTTGTGCAGTAATTTATTTATTTATTTTTTCTTTCTTTTGAGACAGAGCTTCAAGTTGTTGCCCTGGGTAGAGTGCCATGGACTCACAGCAACCTCCAATTCCTGGGCTTAAGTGATTCTCTTGCCTCAGCCCCCCAAGTAGCTGAGACTATAGGCACCTGCCACAACGCCCAGCTATTTTTTTGGTTGTAGTTGCCATTGTTGTTTCACAGGCCCAGGCTGGATTTGAACCTGCCAGCTCTGATGCATGTGGCTGGCACCTAAGCCACCTGAGCTACAGGTGCCGAGCCTAATTTATTTATTTATTTATTTATTTATTTCTTGCTGGGAATGGGTTTGAACCTGTCACCTCCAGCATATGGGACTGGCACCCTACACCTTGAGCCACAAGCACTGCCCTACTTTTTTTTTTTTTTTTTTTTTGAGACAGAGTCTCACTATGTCACCCTCGGTAGAGTGCCATGGTGTCACAGCTCACAGTAACCTCAAACTCTTGGGCTTAAGTGCTTATCTTGCCTCAGCCTCCCAAGTAGCTGGGACTACAAGCACCTGCCACAATACCTGGCTATTTTTGTTATTGTTGTCATTGTTTAACAGGCCTGGGCCAGCTTTGAACTCACCAGCCCCAGTGCACGTGGCCAGTGCCCTAACCACTGAGCTACAGGCACTGAGTCTATTTGTGCAGTAATTTAAAAACTACATGTAGGCTCGGTGCCTGTGGCTCAAGTGGCTAAGACGCCAGCCACATAAACCTAAGGTGGCAGATTCGAATCCAGCCTGGGCCTGCCAAAACAACAATGACGGCTGCAACCAAAAAATAGCCGGGCACTGTGGTGGGCACCTGTGGTCCCAGCTACTTGGGAGGCTGAAGCAGGAGACTCGCTTGAACCCAGGAGTTAGAGGTTGCTACAGCACTCTACCCAGGGGGATAGCTTGAGGCTCTGTCTCAAAAATAAATAAATAAATGAATGAATAAAATAAAAACCACATGTAAAAATGTATTTTAGGTATAATAGACCATAGGTGACACTTCCCTACACTGACCACCTCAAGTTGACCTAATTTTCATAGAAATGCACCACATGTGCATATTATTATCCTAGGCGTAGGTCCTTATGACCATACAACCATCTCTGTATGTTGCCTAGTTTGTTACAGTCCCTTGGGTGGTCAACTTACAGTAGTTCGACTATATATGAATTCTATTTTATGGTTTCAAGATTCAACTGAATTGTTATTTTAGATTTCTGTTACTCCCAAATATTTCAGAATCCCAGTTAAGATTCAGGTACTCCAGGCTATGAACATCCCTCAGCTGCCTCCTACTGCACTCTACACACCACTTACACCCCGACAGGAGCTGAGGGTAGGGACATGACTCAGGACTGCCCTTCTTGTTTTCTTCAAACCAGCACCACCCGATGGAACTTTCTGCAAAGTCTGCACTGTCCAATAAGTCACATGTTGCTACTGAACATGTGAAATGTGTCTACTGAAACTGAAGAACCAGTATTTAAATGTTAATTTTTTTTTTGGTAAAATGGTATTTTTTAACAGTGAAAGTTATTAGTATCAAAATGGAGTCACTAATGTCAAATTCACAAAATGGAGCCAGAAGGCCTTGAAAGACAAGGCCTCACACACATATGCCTATTATGGAAACTATGTAGGAATTTCTCAAAACCACACTATTCTAGATAAGCCACTTGCACAAGAATACGCGAAAGGGCTGTCATCACCAACAAGCTAACACCAGCTCCTGCAACAAGCCCCAGGAGCCAGTGGTTTTTGTTTGCAAACGCCTACATGGGTTTATCTTTAAAAGCTTCCCTTTCACCAGGTCCAGAGGCTCACACTGGTAATCCTAGTACTCTGGGGGGGCCGAGGCAGGTTGATTGCCAGAGCTTCAGTTTGACACTAGGCTGAGCAAAAGTGAGACCCCCATCTCTACTAAAAAAAACAGAAAAATTAACCGGGCATTGTGGCAGGCACCTGTAGACCTTGCTACTTTGGAAGCTGAGGCAAGAATACTCAAACCCAGGAGTTTGAGGTTGCTGTGAGCTATGATGACATGGCAGTTTACCCAGGTGACAGAGCAAGACTCTTGTCTCAAAACAATAAAAAGAAAACAAAAAAAGCTTCCCCTCTGCAACCCCTTTGGACTTGCCTATGGTTCGCCACAGCACACATACCCCAGACCGCAATCTCTTACTATCCCCAAGTACACTCTTCGCTTTGGAGAGAGTTTATCTCTCTGTAGCTCATTTTAGGTTGACATGATTAATTTTAACAGCCCCATGTAGCTATGGATACAACTGTATTGAACAATGCTGTCTAGACCACCACTTGCCCCTATTTTATGAAAACCCTGCTCATCTGAGGCTCACACCATCATGTTAACCCTGGTCACTTCCTAGACTTTAGAATCCATGTCACATCCTCCATACCTACTCTTTCTGTCATTCTATGCAGCTTTACGAGTTGCCTTGACCTCTGTCCAGTTCTGTGACTCTCCACTCTTCCTCAGCCAGCCACCCCAAAGGTACTCACTGAACTTCATCACTAGAGAACGTACATCCCCTTAGGAAGCCAACAATCTCAAGATTCTGCTTCTATTCTCCCAGTGCATGCACTCAAGCATGGGCACAGCTGTAAGCCCAGGAACCTTGGCTTCAGGCATTCTGTTCATGACCCACCTACCTGCACTGGCTCCCCTTTGCCCACTTTGAAGTCTATGCTCATGATGATTACTAATTGTCTTATTGCCTTGACTTCTTTCTTCTCTCACCTTTCTTTTTCTTTTTTTGGGGGGGAGGACGGAGCCTCAAGCTATCCCCCTGGGTAGAGTGCTATGGCATCACAGCTCACAGCAACCTCCAACTCCTGGGCTCAAGCGAGTGTCCAGCCTCAGCCTCCCAAGTAGCTGGGACCACAGGCACCCACCACAATGCCCGGCCATTTTTTGGTTGCAGCCATCATTGTTGTTTGGCAGGCCCGGGCTGGGGATTCGAACCCACCACCTTAGGTGTATGTGGCTGGCACCTTAGCCGCTTGAGCCACAGGCGCCAAGCCTCTTTTTCTTTCTTTTTATTTTTTTGAAACAGAGTCTCACTTTGTTGCCCTGGCTAGAGTGCCATGACAGCATAGCTCACAGTAACCTCAAACTCTTAGGCCTGATCAATCCTTTTGCCTCAGCCCCCCAAGTAGCTGAGACTATAGGCATATGACACTACACCTGGCTAGTTTTTCTGTTTTTAGCAGAGACAGGATCTCCCTCTTAGGAGATAGCTTAGGCCTGTCTCAAATTCCTGAGCTCTAGTAATCCACCCACCTTGGCGTCCCAGAGTGCTATGATTACAGGTCTAGGCTGCTATGCCTGGCCTTTTTTTTTTTTTTTTTTTTAAGGCTAGTCAACTGAGGCAGTCTGAGTTCTGAGTGGAGAAGGAACTAAGAAATCTGTAACTGCTCCCCTCTCACCTTTCAACACACCCGACTGCAGCAAAACCTAGGCCTGGCTGACTACAACTGTACTTCATGGCTACACCCCTATAGTTAAGCTCTGCTGGAAATAAAGTCACCCAGCTATGCAGACTCATGGTCATCTCAGGTGGACACCCCAAAGTGCCTTCCTATAATCAATGAGCTCTGGATTCTCCAAATGAGACTACCTTACACCTGTCTACTCCACCCTCACCAGACCTCCCAGCCCATGTTCACTATCAGGTGAAACCATTTGATTGAACTTTAAGAAAAGTTCTGGCCAGGCACAGTGGCTCATGCCTATAATTCTAGCACTCTGGGAGGTCAAGGCAGTTGGATAGCCTGAGCAAACAGAGATCTGATCTCTACTAAAAATAGAAAAACTAGCCAGGTCTTATGGCGGGTACCTGTAGTCCCAGATACTTAGAAGGCTGAGACAAGAGGATTGCTTTAGCCCAAAAGTTTGAGGTTGCTGTGAGTTATGATGCCATAGCACTCAATCCCAGGGCAACTAATACTATCTCAAAAAAAAAAAAAAAAAAAAAGTTCTTCAAGAAGACAACTCTTTTCTTCTGTCTCTCTTCACAACCACATAGTATAAGAGCTCTCTTATCCATATTTACTTAGAGAGTAATCCCAGTTCCTCTTTTCTTCAATTTTTAAATCAAACCTTCTTAGAAAATGACAAAGAATTACAACAAGCGGGGCGGCACCTGTGGCTCAAGGAGTAGGGCGCCAGGCCAGCCCCATATGCCGGAGGTGGTGGGTTCAAACCCAGCCCTGGCCAAAAACCGCAAAAAAAAAAAAAAAAAGAATTACAACAAGCACCAACTCATCCATTCCCAGTTTTAACAGATGCTAAGATCTTGCCATACTTGTTTTTAATTGTAAGACATGACATTTTAAGGGTATAATATACGTATCTTTTTAATATTGCTTTCTACTCAACATTATATTTAAGATTTATCTCTTAATACATATAATTCCATCATTTTAATCATTTACCTTCAGTATGAATATACTTATCCTTTCCTTTGGTTTGGGGATGTTTGGTTTCTAATATATCACCTTTCAACAATGCTAAAATTAATGTATGTAGAATTTCTCTAATATCTAAAAATTGAACTATGGAATTTGGGGCATGTACATCTTCATTCTTTCTGGATATTGCTACATAAGTCTATAGATGAGCTGTAACAATTTTCAGTCAACTCTGAGAGTTCCTATTTATTTGAGTATCTTTGCCAAACTTCAGAATGATGAGGGTCAGTTTTTGTTTTTGTTTTTTTTTTTTGAGACAGAAGTTTGCTCTGTCACTGAGGCTAGTGTGCAGTAGGATCATAACTCGCTACAACCTCCAGCTCTGGGACTCCAGCAAGCAATCTTCCTGCCTCAGCCTCCCAGGTGACTGGAACCACAGGCACATGCCACCAAGTCTAGCTAATTTTTTTTTTTTTTTTGAGTCAGAACCTCACTCAAGTTGTCGCCCCTGGGTAGAGTGCAATGGCATCACAGCTCATAGCAACCTCCAACTCCTGGGCTTAAGCGATTCTCTTGCCTCAGCCTCCCAAGTAGCTGGGACTATAGGTACCTGCCTTTTTGGTTGTAGTTGTCATTGTTTTTTGGCAGGCCCAGGCTGGATTTGAACCCGCCAGCTCTGGGGTATGTGGCTGGCGCCTTAGCCACTTGGGCTATAGGTGCCAATCCAGCTAATTTTTTTTATATTTTGTAGAGCTCAAGTCTTGTTATCACCCAGGCTGGTCTTGAACTCCTGATCTCAAGCAGTCCTCCACCCTGGGCCTCCCAAAGTGCTCAGATTACACAATTGAGCCATTGCTCTTGGCTTGAATGACCAGATTTAAAGTTTAGCCCAGGCGTCCTCAAACTAAGGCCCATGGGCCACATGCGGCCTGCCTAGGACATTTATCTGGCCCACCAGGTGTTTTTGCCACCACTGCCTGTCCACTGCCCATCCTGCTTAGCAGTCAACTCGTCCTGGGGCCCGCAGTCTGGTCCTCCAACGGTCTGAGGGACAGTGAACTGGTCCCCTGTTTAAAAAGTTTGAGGACCCCTAGTTTAGCCTATCTAATAATGTGAAGAGTATCCTATCATTATAATTTATATTTTTCTGATTATTCATGACAGTGAGGACTTTTTTTTTTTGAGACAGTCTCACTTTGTCACCCTTGATAGAATGTCATGGCATCATAGCTCACCCTTGGGCTCAAGTGATCGTCTTGCCTCAGACTCCAAAGTAGGTGGGACTAAGCACCCACCACAATGCCCAGCTATTTTTTAGAGACAGAATCTTGCTCTTGCTCAGTCTGGTTTTGAACCCATGAGCTCAAGCAATCTACCTGCCTTGGCCGCCCAGAGTGCTTGGGATTGCAGGCATGAGCCACCAGCCCTTTTTCATTTTTATTAGCCATTTAGGTTTCATTTTCTGTGATCTACTTGTTCATACTCTTTTACCATTTTTCTACTGAGAAGCTTGTCTTTTCCTTATCAATTTGTAAGAACTCTTTCATATTATGGATGTTCATCTTTTATTCACTCCTGTTAATTTTAAAAATATAAAATACCTCAAGCACACATAGACATACAGGTTAATAGTCATATTAACTAACTGACAATAGTCAGATACAACTAAACTCCCTACTGACCTCCCCAGCCTTCCTTTCCTCCTCTAAAACAATGGTTTATACAAAATATGCATGTAGCATTCCCAAGCATGTTTTTATATTTTTACCACGTTTGTATGGGCCCGTAAGATATGCAGAACTATTTAACACGGTAAAGTTAATATAAACAGTATCCTATTTCTTCTACAACCAGTTTTTTGTTGTCCCATATTATGTTTTTAAGATTAATCCATGTTGACAGTCTAGTTTAGAGGTCAACAAATTTTGGCTGTATAGGGCCAAATAGTAAATATTTCAGATTTTATGGGCTAGACATATCTATTGTAACTACTCAACTTTGCTAAGTAGCAATAGACAATATGTAAATGAACACACTTGTTCATGCATTAGTTACTAATAAACTATTAATGAATACTGAAATTTGAATTGCATACAATTTTTATGTGTCATGAAATACTCTTTGATTTTTTTCTCAAACATTTAAAAATATAGACACCATTGTTTACTGAGGGGCCTTACCCAAAAAGGTAGGCTGGATGTGGCCTTCAGGATAGTCTGCTAACCCCTGTCCCACACTGCACTACCACACTACCAAGCATATGCATGAGTATATCACAACAGTATACTTTTTTTTTTTTCTGAGACAGAGTCTCACTATGTTGCCCTCAGTAGAATGGCATACAGCTCACAGCAACCTCAAATTCTTGGGCTTAAGTGATTCTCTTGTCTCAGTCTCCCAGGTAGCTGGGACTACAGGCACCCGCCACAATGCCCAGCTATTTTTTTGTTGCAGTTGGTTAGCTAGCCCAGGCCGGGTTCAAATCCGTGACCCTTGGTGTATGTGGCTGGTGTTGTAACCACTGTGCTATGGCTGCCAAGCCACAGTAGTATCCATTTTGCAGCTACTAGACATTCAGGTTGTTGTCACTCATTCCCATGTGATCTGAATGGGCTTCTATCACTCTACCCAAAATGTTCTCTTCCAGGTCATCAACAGCCTCTAGGTTGAGAAGACCTTTCAGTCTTCACCTTGATCTCTCAGTGGCATTGTGATATGATACCTACATTGATTTTCGTCCACAGTTCCTGGCTCATAACTTCCACAACCCTTGTAACAGTAAACAGAATCTCTTTCTCTAAACTTCTCCTGCCCTCCTATTACCAGCCCATGGCAGAACTTTAATCTGATTGTGAGTCATAAGATTCTCATCTCAGAGGGGGTCTTGCCACATACCCTGAAGGAAGGAATATCATACGAAGAAGCCAAAAGAATCTGGACAGACAGACATTGCTGGGCTTAGATCCTATCTATTTTGTGCAACCACATTTCAAAATGGTTGTCCATGCTTTAATGATACCTATCCAAAGAAGTCCCCATAAACTGGCCCATAGGGGGCCAGGTGTGGTGGTTTGTGCCTGTAATCCTAGCACTTTAGGAGGCCAATGCAAGAGGATCACTTAAGACCAGGAGCTTGAAACCAGCCTGGGCAACATGGCAAGACTCCATCTCCACAAAAAAAATAAGCTAATCAGGTATGTTAGTGCAGGCGTCCTCAAACTACGGCCTGCAGGCTACATGCGGGCCGCCTAGGGCATTTATCCGGCTGTCAGGTGTTTTTGCCACCGTTGCCTGTCCTGCTTAGCAGCTGACTTGTCCCAGGGCCTGCAGTCCAGCCCTCCAACGGTCTGAGGGACAGTTGAACTGCCCCCCTGTTTAAAAAGTTCGAGGACCCTTGTGCTAGTGCATGCCTATAGTCCCAGCTACTTGGGAGGTTGAGACAGGAAGACTGCTTGAGCCCAGGAGTTGGAGGTTATAGTGAGCTATGATGACATCACTGTACTCTAGCCCAGGCAACAGAGACTCTGTCTGTACAAATAAATAAAAGGCCCAAAGTGTCTGAGTTGGGGGGCAGTCTTGGGCATCAAACCCTTAGCCTGTGGGATCTGACACTATCTGTGAGGAGATAATGTCAAAATTGAACTGGCAGACACCCACCTGTTGTCTGCCAAAGGATTGCTTCCTTACTTGCTGAGGGGAGAAATACCCACACATTTTGGGGTCACAGATTCTTCTGTGCTGATTATTGTGTTGGTATCAGAGCAGAGGAAAAACACAGTTTGAGTTCTTCCATTACACCCTGGTGACTGCTTCAGTTTTCCCCCTCATTTCCCAGCAGCTTTTTCTCAGATGCCTTTGGCAAGTCTTTTTTTTTGAGACAGAGCCTCCAGCTGTCCCCCTGGGTAGAGTACTGTGGCATCACCGCAACCTCCAACTCCTAGGCTCAAGTGAGTCTCCTGCCTCCGCCTCCCAAGTAGCTGGGACCACAGGCACTCGCCACAACGCCCGGCCATTTTTTGGTTGCAGCTGTCATTGTTGTTTGGCGGGCTCAGGTTAGATTCAAACCCGCCACCTTAGGTGTATGTGGCTGGTGCCTTAGCCACTTGAGTCACAGGTGCCGAGCCACCTTTGGCAAGTCTTATATACCCAACAGCAAAATGCTGGGGTTCCTGTCCTAGGCCCACTTCATACTAAACATGCTCAATTTCCATCCATCCTGTAGATTTAAGTCGTCTAAAAGTAGATGACTCCAAAATTTATAGTTCCAGATAAAACCTTATTTCTAAGCTCCAAACTTAAGTTTATACTTGCCTATTTAATTTCCACTTGGAATCCACATGAATCTCTAACAAATATATTCAAGATGGAAATTCTGATCTCTTCTCTACTTCAGTATGTGGCTCCTTTAGTTGTGCAGGTAGAAATGAAAGAGTTGCCGGGCACGGTGGCTCATGCCTATAATCCCAGCACTTGGAAGACCAAGGTGGGTGAATTATCTGAGCTCAGAGGTTTGAGACCAGCCTGAGCCAGAGAAAGACCCCCACCTCTAAAAAATAGCTAGGCACTGTGGTGGGCACCTGTAGTCCCAGCTACTTGGGAGGCTGAGGCAAGAGGATCACTTGAACCAAGAGTTGAAGGTTGCTGTGAGTTAAGATGCCATAGCACTCTACCAAGGATGACCAACTTAGATTCTGTCGCAAAAAATAAAACAACTCTTGGTGTGTGCCACACCTTCTGGAGGCAAGACATGATTATAAGAGGGTCTTCACCTAACAAATGCAATCAGTGTAACCTGGTTTCTTGTACCCTCAATGAATCACCAACAATAAAACAAACAAACAAAAAAAAAAAACCAAGGAGTTATTCTGGCACCTCCTGTTCTTAACTTGCCATCCAATTGACAACCATGTTCTGGGGATGCTACCTTCACAGTGCCTCTCTCAAATCCTTCTCTTTTGCCCACCACCACATTAACATCATCTCTCTCTTAGCACTGCAATAGACTAGTCGGTCTCCTTCTACTCTTTTCTTCTCCATCTGCTTATGCAGGTACATTTGGAAAAGTGAAAATCAGATGACATTGTTTTAATATATAAAAATCTTCAAAGGCTTTTCAGCAGACTAGGGTAAAATCTGAGCTCTTAATTATGGCTTAGAAAGTTGTATGGGCTCGGTGCCTGTGGCTCAAGTGGCTAAGGCGCCAGTCACATACACCTAAGGTGGCGAGTTTGAATCTAGCCCAGGCCCGCCAAAACAACAATGATGGCTGCAACCAAAAAAATAGCCAGGCATTGTGGTGGGCGTCTGTGGTCCCAGCTACTTGAGAGGCAGAGGCAGGTGATTCTCTTGAGCCCAGGAGTTGGAGGTTGCTGTGAGCTGTGATGCCATAGCACTCTATCCAGGGGGACAGCTTAAGGCTCTGTCTCAAAAAAAAAAAGAAAGTTGTATAACTAATCTGTGATTTCATCTTGGGGCACTTTACCTCTTGCTGGAAATATTTAGGCCATACCAGCCTCTCTTCGGTTTTTCGCTCATGCCAAGCTCCTCCTCACCTCAGGACTCAGCAAGGCTAAGTCCTCTGTGGGGAACATCCTTCCATCATTCACCCCCCACCTTCTGCTCCAGCAACTTTACACACGTTGGCCCCTCTGGTCACATGTCACCTCCACAGAATGACCTTCCTCAGCCACCAACCTCAAGCCCCTCCTTTGTTCTCTCAAATGTGCAATTTCAGTTGACATATTTTTTTCTTTAAGTCAACGGATTATGTTCTATGAATATTAATTACAAAGATACAGAAAAAGTTTTCATTTGACAATTACAACTTGGGAAGGTTAAAAATTACAATTTAAAATCACTTCTTTCTGGTAAATAATAGTATTATAAAGTTGTAATTTGTTAATACTCTTAATTTACACAAAATCATAATAAAAACCAGTTCTAATATGAAAAAAATAAAGTTATCATAAAGATAAGGCTCTGAGATTATAGCAAAGCTAATTCTGAAAGAACTAAAATAACTAAAAGAAAACACATACCACCTAGCAAAGATCCATCTTCAGAGGTCTTTCCATCAACATGGGAATAAAATGTCTAGAATTTCAGAGCTAAAGACCTCTTGAGATGTTCTAGCCCAGTGTCCTTGTTTTTACTAAAACTAAGCTCCAAAAGAAGTAAATGACTTGGCTTCCAGGCGTCAAAGAACAAAATACATTCCAAGTTTCCTTACTCCCAACTTAATTCTACTATATTCCCTCATCTTGGCAAATGGCTCTGCATAAACGTGTTTATGATAGACAGTAATTAAAATATTTTCACACATCTAAGTTCAATAATGACATTTAACCCTGACTTTCTTGTGAGTTAGACAGATGAGCTTCTCATTTTAACACAACTATGCACCCACTTCTAGTTTTATAGAGATTAAATAAAATAACTTACTTGGCATGCAAAGGTCTCACGGGAGTTTTAGAGTTATGACGAAGGCTTAACATATTTTCATGCTCCACTTGCTTGACCTGAGCTTCAAGTTTTGAAATCATTCTAATCCAAAGAAATATGATACATTAAGTACATTTCAACAAATTTAAATATACCTCAACTACAAATTATTTCACAGACCCTCCTAGAAAATATGTGATGAAGAGTTGACACCTTACGCAAACTTTTTCCATAATAAAACACCACCATAAAACTTTAAAAAGCTGAACAAAATCTGTAAAAACAGAAAAGCAGAGGGGCAGCTGAGGCTCAAGGAATAGGGTGCCAGCCCCATATACCGGTTATGGCGGGTTCAAGCCCAGCCCAAACTAAAACTGCAAAAAAGAAAAAAAAAATACATTAAAATCTACAAAGGAATAGAGTGTTTCATATACTGAAACTGAAGGAAAAGTGAACAAATAGACTTATGTAAAAAAAATTTAAATACAAATAAACATATACTTAATAAAATTCAAGTACCGGCTCGGCGCCTGTGGCTCAATCGGCTAGGGCGCCAGCCACGTACACCTAAGGTGGCGGGTTCGAATCCCCAGCCCGGGCCCGCCAAACAACAATGATGGCTGCAACCAAAAATGGCCGGGCGTTGTGGCGGGCGCCTGTGGTCCCAGCTACTTGGGAGGCGGAGGCAGGAGACTCGCTTGAGC
>CAUYQV010166976.1:0-16342 GCA_963574575.1 Galagoides demidoff
GGTGGTTGTAAGATGTTAGTTTCCTTTCCTGGTTTTCTATTTGATTCAAAATGTCTATGTCTCTATTTTTGTACCAGTACCATGCTGTCTTGACCACTATGGCTTTGTAGTACAGCCTAAAATCTGGTGTGGTGATGCCCCTAGTTTTGTTTTTATTACTAAGAACTGCCTTAGCTGTATAGGGTTTTTTCTGGTTCCATACAAAATGCAGAATCTTTTTTTCCAAATCTTGTAAGTAGAACTATGAGTTTTAACTTTGGGTGTTTTTATTCTGGTAGGTATCAGTTGTCCTATCTATAAATAGAGTACTTGTAAGCATGTCTTGTAGGGGAGGTCTAACTTTTCGTTCTTTCACAGAGGATAGTTTTGCTGAATATAGAGTTTTTGGTTGACAGGTTTTTTCACCTTTAAATGTGACCCACTGCCTTTTGGCTTCCATGGTTAATCTTATGGAGGATCCCATGCATATGATGTGTTAACTTCTATCTAGCTGCTTTTAAATTTCTCTCCTTGTGTTTGAGTTTTGACAGTTTGAATATAATGTGTTTCAATGTGAATCTCTTTGAGTTCATACTTCTTGGATTTTTTTGTGATGTTCTTAGGTGTGTATGTTCATGTGTTTCATCAAATTTGGGAAGTTTTTGCCGTTATTTATTCAAATTTTTTTTTGTTGTTGTTCAAATATTTTATCTGATCCTTATTCCATTTTCTTCTGGGATTCCTACAATGTGTATGTTGGTATGTTGTTGGTTTCCCACAGGTCTGTGAAGCTCTGTTCATTTTTCTTCCTTTTGTTTTTCTGTTCCTCATGCTAGATTAAAGAAATTTTAAAAAATTTTATTTATGTATGTATGTATTTATTTTTTGAGACAGAGTCTCACTTTGTGGCCCTTTGTAGAGTGCTGTGGTATCATTACTAACAGCAACCTCAAACTCTTGGGCTCAAGTGATCCTCTTGCCTCAGTTTTTCAGTTTTAGTAGAGATGGGATGTCAATCTTGCTCAGGCTGGTCTTGAACTCCCAAGCTCAGATGATCCACTGCCTTTGCCTTCCAGAGTACTAAGATTATAGGCATGAGCCATTGCATCTGGCGTTTTATTACTATTTTTAAAGACAGTATCTTTCTCTGTCACCCAGGCTGGAGTACAGTGGCTTGATCATAGCTCATGGTAGCCTTGAATTCCTGGGCTCAAATGATTCTCCCACCTCGGCCTCCTGAGTAACTACCAGTATGCACACCACCATGCTCAGCTATTTTTTTCTTTTCTTATTTATTTATTTTGAGATAGAGTCTTATTCCCCAGGCTAGAGTGCTGTGGTGTTAGCCTAACTCACAACAACCTCAAACTCCTGGGTTCAAGTGATCCTCATGCCTCAGCCTCCCAAGTAGCTGGGACTACAGGTGCCCACCACAATGCCTGGTTAATTTTTGTATTTTTGGTAGAAATGGGGTCTTGCTCTTGCTCAGGCTTGTCTCTAACAGCTGACCTCAAGTGATCCTCCCATATCAGCCTCCCAGAGTGCTAGGATTCACACCTGGCCTATTTTTTTATTTTTTTTATTTTTTATTTTCTGAGACTTGTTCTCACTATGTTGCCTAGTATGGTCTCAAACTCCTGGCCTCAAGCCATCTTCCTGCCTTAGCCTCCCAAAGTGATAGGATTACTAATGTGAACCACCATGCCCAGCTGAAACTGGATCATTTAAATTGCTTTTTGTTCACATTCCCTGATCCTTTCTTCTGCTTGCTTAAATCTGCTATTGAACCCCTCTAGTGAATTTTTCATTTTAGTTATATTTGTCACTTCCAGAGTTTCTGGTTGGTTCTTTTTTTTTTTAATTTCTTATAGCATAACTGTGTACATCAATGCAATCATGGAGTACAGTGTGCTGTTTTCATGTACAGTTTGAAATACTCTCATCAAACTGGTCAAGATAACCTTCATGTCATTTGGTTGGTTCTTTTTTATTCTCTTTGTAGTGTTCCCATTTTGTTCAGACATTGTTTTCCTGATTTCCTTTTTCTCCTCACAGTTTATATGGCATCTTTGACTAATAAGTTTGTCTTTCCTTGGGGATGGTTTTTCTCAAATTTTTTTTTTCCCTGTGATTAGGCCATACGTGGTTATTTCTTTGTATGATTTGTAATCTTTTGTTGAGGACTGGAAGCTCTGAATATTATGTTTAATATGTTTTGAAATCTAGTCCTTCCATTACTCAAGGATTGCTGAGTTTTGCTTTTTGAGTGCTGGATCCATCTGTGTGAGCTTTTCCAAGTTATATTTGCAAAGTGTGTGCTCCTTGTTGAATGAATATGGTAACTGCAATTTTAGTTCTCTTGTCTCTGTGGTGTACCAGTGATCTGACAGATTTTCTTGAGCTCATTATGGTTGAAACAGTGGCCAGCCTCTGTGTTGACCCCTCAGCCATCAGAAGTAGTGATCAGCAATCAAAATAGAACCCTAATTTTGGAGGGCAGAGTCCTTATTGCCCCACCCATGGGCACTAGGACTATCCCCATGGCTACCTGTCATGGGCTGTCAACTGGGGGATGGTAGCAGCCATGCTAAATGTGAAGTTTATTGAAATTTACCTCTTCTGTTAGACTCTCCTCTGCTCTCTGTAAGTGTTTGGCCAGACTCCAGAATTCCAGAATAGTTGGTTTACACAGATCCAATGCTAAATGGTGGTTTTGGTACCAGATTGCTAGAGCTTCCTATTCTATCTTCTGTAACGTCACTCAACTCTTTAATGTTAAACAAATATTTTTAGTGTACTATTTTTAACGTCTGGCTTTTTAGCTACACTTTTTGAGTTTTCTTAGTGATTGCTCTAAGTTATAATATGTATCTGAATTTATCAAAATCTGCTTCAGATTAGTACTGACTTAATTCTGCTAAAACGTAGGAACTTTGATCCAGTATAGCTCCATTTTCTACCCCTTCATTTAAGGGGGCTTTTTAAAGACCCACTTAGAACTATATGTAGTATTTTATATTTAATCACATATTTATTATTTTCAGCTTTCATAATTGCTTCTTGTGGGTTTAAATTACTCTTACTAATTTTCTTTCACCCTAAGGGACATCCTGAGCACTGTGGGCAACGGTAGCAGCCTTAGTCAAGGATGCTGCAGACTCTTACTGCTTTGAGCTCTAACAGTTTTTCGTGAATAAACACTTTCTCATTTGTTCTCATTTGTTCCTTTTTCGGAACTCTGAAATATTTGTTTTTGCCAATTTTGTTTAGTTTTATAGTTGTTTTTTGGGGAAAGAATTTTCCATACTCTTCACTCTGCTCCAGCCTGGACATCTGTCCATCCACTGTGGTGTTTGCACAGAGAGTATAGATGACTTTTTTTCTGTCCTCAGCTGTGTCCTATGGATTATAGAGATTGGGTTTCAAGTGAAAGGATTTTTTCCAAGCCATTGTGGCTCAGAAGAAGGAAAGGGGCTAGGGGTAGGGCAAAGAGTGATTGGGTTTTCACCACCCTGCCTGGGTCTTCACCACCCTGCCTGGGTCCTTCAGCCCCTAGTCCCTGCCTTTCCCAGGTGGTGGCCAAAGACTTAGTCCTTCACACCATTATCCTTATGGAGCCTTTCTAGTTCCTCTTACTTTCCTCTCTCAACATGCCATCTCTAGGCGGGGGCAGACATTGAAGACTCAACATAAAGTAACTCCTGCCTCTTAGCCTTGCCTTGTGACTGCTGGGTACTCTCTGTGGAGGGTGTGAAGGGGCTCAAAATAGGTCGGGCTCCATGATAAGTGTTAATCTCAGGCTGAAAATACAGAGCTTTCATTCTCTCTGCCTGCCTCTTACAGACAGGGAGGGGGTGGAGTTGGATGGGACAGGTCTGTGGTATGTTTGCAGCTGGGTTGAGGGTGGTGGGAATTTCTTTGTTGCTTATGTTCTGGTAGAGGGTTTTGGGAACTGCTGCCAAAGATGGGACAGTAGAGAAAGTATTTTCCCTGGGAAGTAATATACTGGCCATCTCAATTATGGGGAGAATCTGCATATATAATTCTGGAAGAACTTTGCTGATTAGGTCTCTTGCCTCCCGGGTAGAGTTTTTGTGGGGAAAAATACCCTAGTGCTATTTTGTTGTTGCTGTTATCTCCCTGCAGATAATGCATTGAACACTTCTGTAACCAGATGCCTTTGCCTTTCTCTTTTGGCAGAGGAACGTCATGGCATCCGGAGTTATCCCTCAGATTTCTCTCATAATGGGCCCGTGTGCAGGTGGGGCCGTGTATTCCCCGGCCCTAACAGACTTCACGTTTATGGTAAAGGTAAGAAAGAAGAGCCTGTTTCTAGTGCCCTTTGAAATTCATGTAGTTTCTTACCCTGCAATAAACATAATTCCTGACCTAGATCTAGGTTTTCTGTCTTCTCTTTGGCTTTCAGTGTAGTGAAGATAAGGTCCTAGTGGAAAGAAGGTTTGGCATGAAAGCTGTAGTTTGTGGGGGTTCAGTGGCAGAAGGTGCTCTGTATTCATTGGTGGGTGAATTTACTTGTCTATCTGAATTGCAAATGATTTTCTGGTAATCAGAGGATCCTGTCCTCTGCCCAGACAGATGACTGTTGGACTTTTATGTAGTCTGTTTTATTGTGAAATTGTTTCTGATGTCCCACCTTTGTTTTTCACCTGTTTGTCATTTTATTAGTTTAAGTGTTAAAGGAAAATCTGATCTCCAACTTCATTTTGAGAGGTGCATATTTTTTATTGCATGACTTTAATGGAATGATATTTAAAAATGATTTTAAAATGAAGCCTGCTTGAATTTATATATGGGTAATTACCCTTAATCTGAAAGCTTGCTTTAAAAGAAACAATCTTTTCTTCATAAAATACTAATAAAAATGAGCAATGATTACCCAAACAGAGAGGTTGGAAGAAAAAAGTAAGAATAGTCATCCAATATGAGAATAGATTTAGAGGTAGTATAAATGGGAAACATCTTTTTCTTTAGGGCAGGTGATAATAGGAATTCAAAAGTTTTTTGAAGTGCTTATTACTTTGGCCCACCTATTCTGTTCTTAGTGACAGATTGAAAACAACATACATGTCCAATGTCAGGGATGGGTTTTAAAAATTAAGGATGACCATTTCTCTTACATTTGGACAAAGCAGAATTCTCTACTAAATCTATTTATACATACCTACCTGGCCCAGTTCTCCTCTCCTTCCTGTTCCTCTGGCTAAAACCACCCTTCCTATCCACAGTGTTGAGTACAACTTTCTACTCCTCAGGGGCCTTATACTGTTCTTTCTTTCCTCTCTCTTTACTATCTTCAGTCTCTTCAGAGGTCCTCCCACCACAACTTAACCATGTTTGGGTCTTTCCTATCTTCAAAACAAAAACTTTCCCTTAGTTTGGTCCCCCTGTAGCTATTGCACTGTTTCTGTCTTCCCATTCCTTCTTTAACATGTTAATTTAGCTCTCTTTCCCTCTGCACCCAGTCCTCTAAACGTGTGTTTTTAACTTCTTTAGTGACTCTTTTGTGTCATTGTAAATGCTACTTAACTTTCATCTTTCTTGATCTTTTAGCTATATTCCCCTGGGTTCCATGATGTCATATTCTGGCATTTACCTTCACATCTTTGGCCATACCTTCTTGGTTTCTGTTGCAGTTCACACTATTTCATTTAGACTCTAGATGCTGGAGTTCATGCCCACTGCTTTCTCTTTTAAATCTGTGTTTTATCCTAAGTAATCCCATTTTCCATTTGTAAAACTTCAGTTAATGACTGCATATTGGTAAGGCTTATCTCTTTTCCTTTGCAAGTAATTCTCAAGCTTAGCCAGTCTATATTTTAAATATTCCATGTGTTCAATAAGAGTGCAATGAAAATACTAACATTCTTTTTTTAAAATTTCAGATTAATATAAGGTACAAATGATTAGTTTACAATGTTTGCATTTGTTAGGTAAGGTCCCTGTTGTAGTTGTGTCCCACACCCATACCATTCTTTTTAAAAGAACTACACCAAGGTAGTTATAAAGTTTATATGGGTAGAAGAAATAATATGCAAGAATAAACATTTCATGAAAGTAATGTGACGATAAGATAGCCCTACCAATGCTAAAATATAAAATTATAATTAAAACTGTCTGGCTGGTCATGGTGACTTTGTAATTCTAGCACTTTGGGAGGCTGAGGTGAGTGGATTGCTTGAGCTCTGGAGTTTGAGACCAGCCTGAGCAAGAAAGAGATCCCTTTTCTACTAAAAATAGAAAAACTAGCTAGCTGTTATGGTGGGTGCCTATACTCCCAGCTCCTCAGGAGGCTAAGGCAAGATGACCACTTGAGCCCAAGAGTTTGAGGTTGTTGTGAATTATGATGTCACTGCATGATGTCACCCTGGATGTCTACCCAGGGTAACAAAGTGAGACTCTGTCTCAAAAGCAAACAAACAACTATCTAATCAACTTATAAATAAATTGACAGAAAGACCAAAGGATCTAACAGGATTGACAAATAGATCTAAGTATATTTGGATATTTAGTTTATGATGAAAAGGATATTGTTCTATTCAGGATCACTGATATGAGTTTCTTAGAGATAGCAATAATTCTTGCAACAGTAAATCCAACTGACATTTCTCAGCTCTTGTCTTAACCTCTCAGCAGCATTTAAAGTAGCTGGTCATTGCTTCCTCTTTGAAACATCAGGGCACCATACTTTTTTGACTTTTTTTCTCCTCTAATTCCCTTTGTGAACTTATCCAGTCTCATGACTTCAACACATTGACTGCCATACTAGAAAAAAAAAATATTTCCTTGGGGCCACAGTGTTTTATTCAGTCAAGAGACCTGTTTCATAAGGTCCTAAGCTCAAAACCAGTGTAGGTTAAATACAACTCACATGACAGTTAAAGTATTAAATGCTGATCTATATGCTGAGGATTCTCAAATCCATTTCTCCAGGTTTGTATATTCAGCTGCCTACTGGCATTTCCATTTGGCTGTTAATGAGTATAGCCAATGTAACAGATTTTGATTTCTACTAAACCCTCCTAAATTGCTCCCCTCTAGCCTTTCTCATTTTGAATTGCTGGTGGCTCTGGTCAAACACTTTGACACTACATATTTTTACTCATCTTTTGCTGTCACATCCCAAATTTATTCAGAACATCTTGCTGGCTTTTCTTTGAGATATAATCCAAAATATAATCAGATGTGTCTTACTACTACTGCTTACTTTTTACTATTAAAACTGCTACCGCTTTGATTAAAGCACATCATTTTCCACCAGGAATATTATAGGATCCTTCTGACTGATCTCCCTGCCTCTCCTCTTGTCAGTTAATTTTTTAATTTTTAATTATTTTAAATTGTGTGATATAGTATATACTCAGGAAAGTACATAAAATACGTTTAGTTTAGCAGTTACTATAAAGGACAAATCTGTGTAAAAAACACCCAGGTAAAGAAATAACTCTTTGAGAGCTCTGTCCTCATAATCTTTCCTAATTACTATTGTCTCCATTCTGCATAGAATTATTTATTTATTTTATTGTTGGGGGATTCATTGAGGTTGTAAGAAACCAGGTTATACTGATTGCATTTGTTAGGTAAAGTCCCTGTTACAATCATGACTTGCCCCCAAAAGGTGTGGCACACACCAAGACCCCACCCCGTTCCTCCTTCCCTCTCTCTGCTCTTCCTTTCCCCACCCCTCCCTCCCTATCTCTGCTCTTCCTTTCCCGACCCCTCCCTCCCTATCTCTGCTCTTCCTTTCCCCACCCCTCCCTCCTTTCTCTCTCTGCTCTCCCCTTTCCCCACCTCCCACCATGTCATTAATTGTCTTCATATCAAAATTGAGTACATAGGATTCATGCTTCTCCATTCTTGTGATGCTTTACTAAGAATAATGTGTTCCACTTCCATCCAGGTTAATTCAAAGGCTGTAAAGTCTCCATTTTTTTAATGGCTGAATAGTACTCCATGGTGTACATATACCACAGCTTGTTAATCCATTCCTGGGTTGGTGGGCATTTAGGCTGTTTCCATATTTTGGTGATTGTAAATTGAGCTGCAGTAAATAGTCTAGTGCAAGTGTCCTTCCGATAAAAGGATTTTTTTCCTTCTGGGTAGATGCCCAGTAATGGGATTGTAGCGTCAAATGGGCGGTCTAACTTGAGTTCTTTCAGGGTTCTCCATACTTCCTTCCAAAAGGTTGTATTAGTTTGTAGTCCCACCAGCAGTGTAAAAGTGTTCCTTTCTCTCCATATCCATGCCAGCATCTGCAGTTTTGAGATTTTGTGATGTGGTCCATTCTTGCTGGGGTTAGATGGTATCTCAGGGTGGTTTTGATTTGGATTTCTCGAATAACTAGGGATAATGAGCATTTTTTCATATGTTTGTTAGCCATTTGTCTATCTTCTTTAGAGAAGGTTCTATTCATGTCTCTTGCCCATTGATACATGGGATTGTTGACTTTTTTCATGTGGATTAATTTGAGTTCTCTATAAATCCTAGTTATCAAGCTTTTGTCTGATTCAAAATATGCAAATATTCTTTCCCAGTGCATAGGTTGTCTATTTGCTTTGGTTGTTGTCTCCTTACCTGTACAGAAGCTTTTCAGTTTCATTAAGTCCCATTTGTTTATTTTTGTCGTTGTTGCAACTGCCACTGAATTCTTCTTCATAAAGTTTTTCCCCAGGCCAATATCTTTCCTATGCTTTCTTTGAGGATTTTTATTGCTTCATGACTTAAACTTAAGTCTTTTATCCATCTCGAATCAATTTTAGTGAGAGGAGATATGTGCAGGTCCAGTTTCAGTCTTTTACATGTGGATATCCAGTTCTCTCAGCACCAATTATTGAACAAAGATTCATTCCCTGAGTGTTATGTTTTTGTTTGGTTTATTGAAGATTAGGTAACTAGAAGATGTTAATTTTATTTCCTGGTTTTATATTCTATTCCAAATGTCTATGTCTCTATTTTTGTGCCAGTACCATCCTGTTTTGACTACTATGGCCTTGTAGTACAGCCTAAAGTCTGGTAGGCTTATCCCTCTAGCTTTATTTTTATTGCTAAGAACTGCCTTAGCTATATGGGGCTTTTTCTGGTTCCATACAAAATGAAGGATTATTTTTTCCAAGTCTTGAAAGTACAATGTTGGAATTTTAATAGGGATGGCATTGAATTGGTAGATTGGGAAGTATAGACATTTTAACAATGTTGATTCTTCCCAGCCATGAGCATAGTATGTTCTTCCATTTGTTAATGTTTTCCGCTATTTCTTTTCTTAGGGTTTCATAATTTTCTTTTTCTTTTCTTTTTTTTTTTTTTTTTTTGAGACAGAGCCTCAAGCTGTCCCCCTGGGTAGAGTGCCATGGCATCCCAGCTCACAGCAACCTCCAACTCTTGGGCTCAAGCAAGTCTCCTGCCTCAGCCTCCCAAGTAGCTGGGACCACAGGCACATGCCACAATGCCAGGCTATTTTTTTGGTTGCAGTCGTCATTGTTGTTTGGCAGGCCCCGGCTGGATTTGAACCTGCCACCTTAGGTGTATGTGGCTGGGGCCTTAGCCACCTGAGCCATGGGCACCGAGCCTCATAATTTTCTTTATATAGGTCCTTCACCTCTCTTGTTAGGTATATTCCTAGTTATTTCATTTTCGTTGAAACTATGGTGGAGGGAGTTGTGTCCTTAATTAGCCTCTCATCTTGGCTATTATTGGCGTATACAAAGACTACTGACTTGTGGACATTGATTTTATATCCTGAGACATTACTGTATTTTTTGATGACTTCCAGGAGTCTTGTGGTTGAGTCTTTGGGGTTCTCTAGGTATAAGATCATATCGTCAGCAAAGAGGCAGAGTTTGATCTCCTTTGCTCCCATTTGGATGCCCTTTATTTTCTTCTCTTGCCTGATTATATTGGTTAGTACTACCAGCACTATGTTGAATAGTAGTGGCAATAGAGGACAACCTTGTTTGGTTCCTGTTCTAAGTGGAAAAGCTTTCAGTTTTACTTCATTCAATAAAATATTACCTATGGGTTTGTCATAGATAATTTTGATCAGTTTAAGAAACGTTCCACCTATGCCTATTCTTTTCAGTGTTCTAATTAGAAAAGGATGCTGGATGTTAGCAAATGCTTTTTCTGCATCTATTGAAAGGATCATATGGTCTTTGTTTTTGCTTCTGTTGAGTTTTTGGGGTTCTCTAGGTATAAAATCATATTGTCAGCAAAGAGGCAGAGTTTGACCTCCTCTGCTCCCATTTGGATGCCCTTTATTTCCTTCTCTTACCTAATTGTATTGGCTAGAACTTCCAGCACTATGTTGAATAGTAATGGCGATAGAGGACAACCTTGTCTGGTTCCAGTTCTAAGGGAGAAAGCTTTCAGTTTTACTCCATTCAGTATAATATTAGCTGTGGGTTTGTCATAGATAGTTTCAATCAGTTTAAGAAATGTCCCACCTATGCCTATACTCTTCAGTGTTCTAATTAGAAAAGGATGCTGGATTTTATCAAATGCTTTCTCTGCATCTATCTATGCTTTTTCTGCATATGGTCTTTGTTTTAGCTTATGTTGATATGGTGAATAACACATATGAACTTGTGTATGTTAAACCAGCCTTACATTCCTGGGATGAAACCTACTTGATCATGATGTATGACTTTTTTGATGATAACCTGCAATCTATTGGCTAGGATTTTGTTGAGAATTTTTGCATCTATATTCCTTTTTTTTTTTTTTTTTTTTTTTTGAGACAGGAGCCTCAAGCTGTCCCCCTGGGTAGAGTGCCAAGGCATCACAGCTCACAGCAACCTCCAACTCCTGGGCTCAAGCGAGTCTCCTGCCTCCACCTCCCAAGTAGCTGGGACCACAGGTGCCCTCCACAATGCCCGGCTATTTTTTGGTTGCAGCTATCATTGTTGTTTGGCAGGCCCGGGCTGGATTCGAACCCGCCACCTTTGGTGTACGTGGCTGGCGCCTTAGCCACTTGAGCCACAGGCGCCAAGCCTGCATCTATATTCTTTAGTGAAATTGGTCTGAAGTTCTCCTTTTTAGTTGGGTCTTTTCTTGGTTTTGGTATCAGGGTGACGTTTGCTTCGTAGAACGTGTTGGGAAATATTCCTTCTTCCTCAACTTTTTGGAATAACTTCTGCAGTATGGGAATAAGCTCTTCTTTGAAGGTTTAATAGAATTCAGGTGTGAAGCTATTTGGACCAGGGCATTATTTTGCTGGGAGATTTTTTTATAGTTACTTTGATCTCAGTGCTTGAAATTGGTCTCTTCAGGAGATCTATTTCTTCCTGGCTAAGTCTAGGGAGATGGTGTGATTCCAAATATTCATCCATTTCCTTCACATTGTCAAATTTCTGGACATAGAGTTTCTGGTATTCAGAGATAATCTCTTGTTGGCATCTGTTGTTATTTCCTCTTTATCATTTCTGATTGAGGTTACTAGAGATTTTACTTTTCTATTCCTAGTCTGGCCAAAGGTTTATCTATTTTATTTATTTTTTCAAAAAACCAACTCCTTGTTTCATTAATTTTCTGAATGATTCTTTTGTTTTCAATTTCATTAATCTCTGATTTAATTTTCGATATTTCTTTTCTTCTGCTGAGTTTAGGCTTAGATTGTTCTTCTTTTTCCAATTTCATAAGATGGCTTGTGAGTTTGTTGATGCACTCTTTCTCTTTTTCTACTTTTTTTGGCCAGGGCTGGGTTTGAACCCTCCACCCTCAGCATATGGCGCCTGCACCCTACTCCTTTTTCATATGTAGGCATCTAAAGAGATAAATTTTCCTCTCAGGACTGCTTTTACTGTATCCCACAGGTTTTGGTAGCTTGTGTCTTCATTACTGTTATGCTCAAGGAAGTTAATGATTTCCTCTTTTATTTCTTCTTGCACCCAACTGTCATTCAGCATAAGGTTGTTTAATTTCCTTTGTGTGGGGTTGAACATTTTTGTTGGTGTTGAATTCCACCTTTAATGCCTTGTGGTCTGAGAAGATATAAGGTAAAATTTCAATTCTTTTGATTCTGTTGAGGTTTGTTTTGTGTTCTAGGATATGATCAATTTTGGAGAATGTTCCATGTGCCGATGAGAATAATGTATATTCTTTATCTTTGGGATTGAGTGTTCTCTATATGTCTATCATGCAAAGTTGTCCTAGGGTCTTGTTTAAGTCTCTTATATCTTTGTTTAATTTCTGTGTAGAGGATCTGTCCAGCTCTGTAAGAGGAGTGTTAAAGTCCCCTGATATATTGTTCAGACTAATTAAGGTTTGTTTCAGGAATCTAGGAGCACTTAAGTTGGGTGCATAAATATTCAGAATTGAAATGTCTTCTTGTTGTATTTTTCCCTTGACCAACCATCTTTGTCTTTTTTGTCTTTAGTTGCTTTAAATCCACGTGTACCTGAAAATAAGATTGCAACCCCTCTTTTCTTCAGAATTCTGTTTGCCTGAAAAATTGTCTTCCAACCCTTAACTCTGAGTTTTAATTTGTCTTTTGAGGCTAGATGTGTTTCCTGCAGACAACAAGTAGATGGCTTGTGTTTTTTAATCCAGTCAGCCAATGTCTGCCTTTTCAGTGGGGAATTCAAGCCATTAACATTTATTTAGATAGTTAATAAGTGTGGTAGCATTCTATTCATCTTATTTTGTGAAGCTAGGTTCTATCCTTTAATTTCTTTTTTTTGTGAGACAGAGCCTCAAGCTATCCCTCTGGGTAGAGTGCCATGGCATCACAACTCATAGCAACCTCCAACTCCTGGGCTCAAGCGAGTCTCCTGCCTCCGCCTCCCAAGTAACTGGGACCACAGGCGCCCGCCACAACGCCCGGCCATTTTTTGGTTGCAGCCATCATTGTTGTTTGGCGGGCTCGGGCTGGGGATTCGAACTCGCCACCTTAGGTGTACATGGCTGGCACCTTAGCCGATTGAGCCACAGGCGCAGAGCCTATCCTTTAATTTCTGAGTGCTTACTTTGCTGTTGGTCCATTGTGATGGTCAGTGTGTAAAACAGGTTGAAGTATTTCCTGTAGAGCTGGTCTTGTTGTGGTGAATTTCCTCAATGTTTGCATATCAGCAAATGATTTGATTTCTCTGTCAATTTTAAAGCTTAGCTTTAGCAGGATATAGAATTCTGGGCTGGAAATTGTTCTGTTTAATAGATTAAAGGTAGATGACCATTGTCTTCTGGCTTGAAAAGTTTCATTAGAGAAGTCTGCGGTCACCCTGATGGATTTGCCCCTATAGGTCAATTGGCACTTATTCCTGGCAGCTTGCAGAATCTTTTCTTTTGTCTTGACTTTGGACAGTTTCATCACAATGTGTCTTAGAGAAGGTCTATTAAGAGTTGAGGTGACCTGGGGTCTGATATCCCTCTGAAAAGAATGTGTCAGAATCTTTGGTGATATTTGGGAAATTTTCATTTATATTCTCTAGTATAGCTTCCATTCCTCTGGAACATTCATCTTCCCCTTCTGGGATACTATAACTTGTAGGTATGTTTGACTTTTTATTTTTTCGAGACAAGAATCTCACTTTGTCAGCCTTGGTAGAGTGCTGTGGTGTCACCACTCACAGCAACCTCTAGCTCTTGGGCTTAGGTGATTCTCTTGCATTAGCCTCCCAAGTAGCTGGAATTACAGGTGCCAGCTACAACACCTGGTTATTTTTTGGTTGCAGGTTGGCCACGGTCAAATTTGAACCCACCACCCTCAGTATATGGGGCCAGTGCCCTACTCACTAAGCCCCAGGCACCACCCTAACTTTTATGTTTGAACACTTCATAAAGTCCCATAATTCTGTCAGTGAACGTTCTGCTTTCTCTGTCTTCTTTTCTGCCTCTTTAACAACCTGAATTATCTCAAGAGCTTTGTCCTCTACCTCTGATATTCTTTCTTCTTCATGGTCTAATCTGTTGTTGATACTTTCTATTGCATTTTTAAGTTCCCTAATAGACTGCTTCAGTTCCTTTAGCTCTGCTATATCCTTTCTATATTCTTCATATGTTTCATCTCTTATATGACTCTGTTTTTGGATTTCCTTTTGGTTAGTTTACTTTATCAGCAATTTCCTTCATTGTTTTCATCATCTGTATTTTAAATTTCCCTTCTGTCATTTCTAATATTTCTTTACTTTATCAGCAATTTCCTTCATTGTTTTCATCATCTGTGTTTTAAATTCCCCTTCTGTCATTTCTAATATTTCTTTATTAATCCTGTGCAGTAGCTATCATGGTCCCTTGGGGGGGTTGCTCTGGCCTGGTTTTTCATGTTGCCAGGATTTTTCTGCTGATTCTTCCTCATGAGTGTTTTGTGTTTCCTTGCCCTAATTTTCCTTTCACTTCCTTTTGCTCTTTAAGTTACTGTGCCTTTGGCCTAAGATTTCAATGAGTCCTTTTGGTATAGGACCAAAAGGATGAGAAGCTTGAAGAGCAAGAAGGGAAATAAGATTTAAAAAAAAAAAAAAGAGAAAGGAGAGAGGATGAATAAAAGGAATACTGACACAAAGAAGTAAGGCACAGGAGTAATAAAGGTGTGCAATAGGGTACTTTGACCCACCCTTAAAAACCCACAACCTCTGGGGGTGCTGGGTTGGGTGGTTCCCTTGAGGACAGCAGCTCTTTGTCAGCCTGAGCAGACACAGTACCCACCTCCACCAAATAGAGAGGAAAGACAAAAGTAGTAAAAATCAAACCAAACCAAACAAACAGAAAACCTAATGGGATAAAATTGGGAGAAAAACCAAGTAATAGGGGCAGAAACACTAGCAAAAATGAAGCTCTTATTAATAAAGAGGGCAACAATGGAAAGTTATATTTAAACTAGAAAAATAAAGAAAGAAAAGAAGAAAAAAGAGGAAAAAAAGAAAAATCTAGAGTGAAAATGTTGAAATTAAACAAACAAAAGCAGTATATAAATCTTGCTGAATATTGTCTGGTGTCTGGGTAACAGGTGATCTTCTGGGGTATGAAGTGTTAATTGCAATGCTGATACAGCTGTATGAGATGGAGACTGGAGGACTCTGCTGATTTCTCAAACCCCCAGGTTGAGAACTTCAATCTCTCCTCAACCCACTTAAAAGATACTTTAAACTGTTAACCTTGGCTAGACAGAAGCTTTCCCAGGAAAACATTATTTTAAACATTATAAAGTCCCATAATTCTGTCAGTGAACGTTGTCGCTGGGGTCTCCCTAAAGTGGCTGCCCACTTATCTGGTGCACCAAAACTGGTCTCACTCTATGCCCTTGATGGCCAAGGTTGCAAGGCAGCCTTTCTACTGCCAAACCCTGAACGATCTGCTCTTCCCCACCGTCTCAGTCCTGGTCTTTGGTCTGCTCAGTCCCAAGAGCACTCACCCAAGGTCTCTCAGCCTGAACTAAGCTCTGTGACACTGAGGGCGGAGCCTACAGGGGCAAATCTCCCATAATGGCTGTGTGTGGCCCACAGCTGGACAATATTAGCTCCATTCAGCCTTGGCAGCTCAGTCTGGGGCCCTAGACAATGCTTAAAGTCATCCACACTCTTGCCCAAGTTCTCCCAAGGTAGTTCAACTGAGTGCCCAAGTCCATAAAAAACAAAACCACCCACAGGAAAGGCGTTTCCTGTTGCAATCTCCCTGCTGTTGTTGATACAGCCATTACCCTAACACAACCACTTGCCCATTCTCCACTACTTTTGTCCTCCTCCTGGGGTCCAGAAGTCTCTCACTGTCTCCCTGTGTCCCCAGAGGGATGTTTCTGGGCAGATCCCACAAGCCAGAGATGCCTGAAGTCTCTCCCCAGTTTCATGGCACCTGACTGCAAAGAAGCTGTTACTTGGCCTCCATCTTGCTCCACCCTCCAGTCGTTCAGTTCTTGCATGGTCTCCTTCTAGGTCTGGATGCCCCCCCATTCCTGCCAGATCCCTGGCCATACCTGTTACCAGGTCTCCAGAACCCCAGCTGCCCTGGAAGCTGGTGGAGCATGACATGGAAATCTGGAAGCCTGAGCCCCCAGCACCTGCATAGATACTGACTGCACTGCTGGTGGGCAGGACACTGTAGCTGGGGGCCTGGACTGAGCCCAGGGACTAGCAATTGCTGGAGAAGGCAGTGGAATGAGTGGTGAATAAGGTGACCAGATGTCCCGATTTTTAACAATTTGTCCTGTGTCCCATGGTGTTTTAAAAAAGTCCTGATTTTTTGAAAGAATGCATGACAAGCTAGGGAACAGCGGGAGAATGGGAAGGGAATATAGGGTTTTTGGCTGCTAAAAAGGTTAATGTAACTCCATTTGGGAAGGAAGAGGTTAATGTAACTCCATTTGGGAATGAAGAGGTTAATGTAACTTCATTTGGAAATGAAAAGGCTAATGTAAACTCCC
>CAUYQV010166977.1:0-10152 GCA_963574575.1 Galagoides demidoff
AAACAATAACTGAGAAAATGACATGAAGGCTGTGTTGATCAGTTTGATGGAAGTATTTCGGATTGCATGTGAAAACCCCACACTGTACCCCAGAAGTGCATTAATGTACATAGTTACCATTCAATAAAAAAAAAAAAGACAGACAGACATCCTATACATTGTGATTAAAGACACCACCAAAGTGTGAGTGGCAAAAGTCTAATTGTCATAATCTTTTCCCAGTAATAGTAAAACATTTCATCATATGCAGAATGATTACTGTGAGTTCAGAGACATGGGAAATAGTTTTAATACGTGGTCTCCTTCCCCCTCACAAAGGCCTTGGAAGAGGCATGCGGGTGCCGCAGGAACAGAGCCGGTGACAGAGGCAGAGGACGGAAAGGAAGAATGGCCCGCCTTTGAACTGTTTCAGGGCTGCTTTGTCCACTGGATTTGAATCCAGTTGGATACTTCTTTGCCATTTCTACATTTTAATTTTTGGGTCCACTAAACCAGCTTGCTTTCTGTCACGTGGGCTGGAACGTGAGATGTTTGATCGGGAAGGGCATCTAGATTTTTGTTAACTGGCAGGTGCTCTGAACCACTGTGGGGAAAGTTGGGTCTGTGCTGCTGTCTCCCCGGCAGCTGCTTCCTGGACAAGTTGGACTTTCACCCCAGGAGCTACAAAGGGAAGGAACAGTACATTCAAAATGCATGCAGGAGGTGTTTATAATAGCAGTATCGGAGAAGGAATACGTCGGGGCCAGAGAAGTGGCTGAGATCAAGCTCTGGGCTCCCAACAAAGGTTTTTATTCCAATGTCTACCCCGGAGTCCCCGAACAAGACATCAAACAATGAGGGATTCTCTACAAAAACATACCAGCAACTCAATTCCCTTCCATCAAACCCCTTTATGTTTAAGTCATTCAAGTCTTCAATTTGTAAATTGAGAGGACAAAATTAAAAGCTTCATGTGGTTATTCAGAAAAGTTCTACCCTCCTCTGTTTTGTCAAAAATAAGTATATGCTACTTTATAGTATCATTGACTACGGACATTGGAAAAATAAAATCAATATTCTCTCTCTTTCTCTCTGCTGTTTATGATCTTTAAAATTCCCACTGGTCACTGCTGGAGATTTCCTTTTTGTATTTTTTTCCTAATAAAAATATTCTGAGCACAAATTTTATTTTATGAATAAAGGATGGCTACATTGCACAGCTAATTAAAGCTAGCCTTGCAATCATTAACTAAAGTAGCCATTAACCCATATTTATCTGTCTTCTCTTGAGAAAATAGAATAAATTGTAAATCAGTATGAGCTATGCCTTAAAAAAAAGTGGTATACCCTAAAGGAAAAAAAATTAATGTAGATTTCCCCCCCAAGGGCTTCCTACAAAAAAATTTAAACTGATTACACTTTCTCATAAGATGTTAAAAGCTTAAAATAATATGAAATTAGAGTTTGCTAATTTTTGTTGTTGTTGTTTTTTTTTTGCAGTTTCTGGCCGGGGCTGGGTTTGAACCCGCCACTTCTGGCTTATGGGGCCAGTGCCCTCCTGTGAGCCACAGGTGCCACCCCTTTTTAAAAATAATAATTTTTCATTATTATATTTTCCTTAGCAAATTGCATAGCACAGTGATGACACTTTATTGGGCTTCCAATGTCATCTTCCTGGGCAGCAGATGTGGGACCCAGGGCACCTCAGTTCACCTTGGCCTTCTCACTGGTGAGATGGAGTCAGTGCAGGTAAAAGGGTTGATCTGACACAATTATGATAAGGATGAAGTTAACCAGTTTGTATAACTGTTTAGGATGGAGCTAGGTTCATGACCACAGAACCATCCTAATTGTTAGGATTGTATGCTGTGAGCGTGCAACTAAGGTTAAACATTATCACCCTAACTTAGTGTCATGTTTAAAAACAATACTGTTACCACCACTAACCACAGAAAACACTAGGTTACAAATATACTTAGAAGAAGGGGAAAGAGGCATTTGTGGCCTCTGGCTTGACCCTGCCAGACTTCGCCCATCTACATTGTCAGGGCTGGGGGCTGGCTGCTAGAATGAGTCTACACATGGCTCAGGGTCAAAGTACTTCACTCATTTACCCTCCTCGAATGTCCACAGAAGTGTGTGCATTGGTTTGTGTGTGTGTTCTCAACGCTTTCTCATCGTACATGAAAAACAAGGAGAAAAAGACAGACATACATGTATGTGCGTGTGTGTGTGTGAGACATACATATATGTGTGTGTGTGTGTCAGACATACATGTATATGTATGTGCATGTGTGTGTGTGTGTGTGTATTTTTAAGTTATATAAGGTCAGGTCTCAAAACTTATATATAGAAATCAATTCCCTGGTTTACTAGCAACTGTTTTGGGCAAATAATTCCATTTCCGTAAAAGCTCTATTATTTGCAAAATGGAGATAATAGAAGTAACTCTTATATTGGGAAGAGCTCAAATAGGCTATGCTTGGGAGACAGGCTTATAAAGTTATAAAATATACTATAAATATTAATATTTTACTAATATTTTTATGTAAGATTTTATGGGTTATCTCTCCTCATAAATACAAGATACGATTGTAAATCTCTCTATAGACACTGAAAGAGCACAGCGGTCTGCCCGAGCCTATTTATATGAAGTAAAGAATTCCTAATTTTCTTTTTGCTTTTATAGCCCATAAAACAATTTTGTGAACTACGCAAACCTTTGAGCTTTTTAAAATTGCCACCTAAATTTTTTCCATCATAACTGAGGTTTTTGTAAATCTATAATTTTTTCTTCATATATATATCTATATTGCCATTTTAAAACAAAACTATTATTTCTCACATTTAAAAGTGTTCAAAGAAATTTAAATAATAACGATTTGATGTTCACTAACAGCCATTTTTGAAAAGCTGAATAAACTCTACTATAAAGAAACACTATATTAGTTATTCTTTTACCCCAAACATTCCATTTCTGCTGCATAATTAAATTATAAGCAATTTTTTTTGTTCTTTAAAGCCATTTACTAATACCTTATTTTCTCTGCTGTAAAATTAAACATATTAATTTGAATTCAAGTAAGTCTTGTGGCCATACAAATCCATATGAAAAAAATATTTTAAGTCATTTTTTAATTATTAATAATATATAATCAATCCAATCCTATATATCACACATCTTTATAAGCAGTAAAGATACATTTTACTTTACATAGTTAATGGTATGTTAATGAAGTAGTTTTTAAGTAGATGAAGAACAAACTTGCACACTCCAATGAGTTAGATTTTTGCTTAAATGAATCAGGAGTTGGAATTAATTCTTCATAGATTTTGTTTTTATCGATGGAAACTATGAGACTGATGTGTTGGATGCAAATTGGAGAATGTCTTTGTGACCCAGGAACCACCAACCAAACTACCCACTGGGTCTGCACTGATATCAATGGATCAAACACACTCCTTGTCTTATCACCCAGATGCATTATACCTTGGCCATGGTCTGTGATATGATCCTTCACATCCAGGAGGTTTTGTAAAAGGTGGTACCTGAGGCCAGGGGTAGAGCCTGGGATGGGTATGACCACGGAACCAATCTGAGCAGGTCCCATTTAGGAAGGAACATACATGAGAATTTAAGATCAAGAAATTTCTTAAGACCATCTGGTCCTGCATAACCACTGGAACGTTTTCACGCTAGATGTATTTGCTGACAGAATGTTGTTTTTTTCTTTTTCTACTATTTAATCTTTTTCTACTATTCGGCTATCAGCATATTTGCCTCTAATTTTTCCCCCTTTTCAATCTTCACTTCTTATTTGCTTAGAGACAGGAAAAACAGATAATACATGTGAGAATCACTGGAGTATTAGTTTACATATTGAAAGTCCTATTGAAGGACAATCTCTATGAAGAACATGAACCTCTTAAATACAATTGCTTCAAAGTCTTTTCACTGCATTCTGTGTTCAGTCCATGTCTAAAGTTGCTTGAAATCTACTATGAACACAACAAAAATGGGGCAGATCAGGGTATACTGTAATTTCCCACAGTAAGTTCATTAACATTATTCATCTTGCATCTTGAAATTAATAACAGGGCCCTATTGGTTTTGCTAAATTCCACGGACTTGAATATCCTTTGTTTTTACTCAACATGAAAGTACATTTGGATGTTTTAACCCAAGAACTGTATATTCTAAATATTTATTTTTAAATATGTGTGTTGGTCTCAGGTTTTCTAGATTTGAGAAATTCAAAAACGTATTCTTTTTCTATGAACAATTCTTCAGTTATTGTTAAAGATTTTCTGCTTCAAGAGGGGTATGTGAGTGAGAGAGAGAGCCGAGACATTTGGTCTGAAGATGGACAAGATATAAAAATAAACATTTGGACTTACAAGTATCATAACGAATACTGAAATTTGAATATGTAACCAACATACAATTTAAAATTTCATCTGAGCCTTTTTCCCACAGACAGTACCAGACTCTCCCTAAACATCGATGCTTTTCTCCGTAGAGGATCCAGCCAGCAGCATCATCTAGTGGACAGCTGGACCTGTCATATCTCAGTGCCCGGCTGGCTCAGGAAAGCAAGGGCCTCCCAGGGATGTAAAATTGCACTGCGATTTAGAAAAAGCTGAAATTTCAGCCATGAATTTCTGGCTGGACCTGTCCTAGCCAGATATCTTCCTGTTTTCCCACCCCCAGGACTGATGATCTCTCAAGGTCAGAATTCTGCTCCGAGTCCTTGCACCCTTTCAGTCTCCATACAGAGGACACCCTGAGAGGAAGGAGGACACCCCTCACTCTAGGGTCCCAGGTGAACTGGAATCCGGGGGAAATGTTGATGTGGCTTCTTCCAGAATAACTGTACCTCGAATTCAGATTGATAGAGGATCAAATCACAACTTTTCCGGACACTTACTAGCCTGAGAAGTTTGGAGACGAAGTTTTATCTTAGTGTCACATCTGCTTCTTCAAAATGTGGGTAGGAATACGTACATGAGAGAGCTGTTTTGTGAGGATTGACTGAAGTGTCCATGTGACAAGATCTAAGCGGCTAACCTCACATGTCATTTCTTTTGGAAACTTGTCCTGACATTTCCGTCCCACGCCCCCGAAAGGTTCACGGCCCCCCTTCTAGTGCCGACATCACCCAAGCACATTAGTCGTATTGCTTTATTATCCTGCCCAGTAAAACCACCCACTCAATCACTTAGTGCTACTAATCTGTAAAAGACCCCAGTGGACTTACCCATGGGGATGCCCAGGAAGGAGTATGCTGTCTGTCAAATAGTTGATATTTTCAAAACGTATTTTTTGAGTTCTATGAAAATTTATAATAAAATCCTGGATGAATAGTGCATGCAAGAGAAGATGACACGTCTTTCCAGAGAAGATGCTGGGAACTAGAATGAGGGGGAGCGGGGCAGGTGCAGCAGGGGAGGCAGCACTGACATCTCCTCCCTCTGCCGCCCTGACTGTCCCTAAACTGAAGCCCATCCAGGAATCTCCAGATTCCCGCCACCGCTCAGGAGTGGAATATATCGCGGGAAACGAACGGAAATGCCCACCATCTTCAGCTTAGTTTCACCTGCTTCTTCCTGCTTAGCATTTTGTTTTAAAAATAACTTAGCGAAACTAAATTCTAGCTTGGACACATTGAAAATGGAAGAAACTGATATTTGTCCTAGAAAAACAAATAGAAGCTACTCCCGGGATGGTTTTTTCTTTCCTCAATTTCTGGTACAGGTGAGAAGATGGAAGAGGCGGTTAAATAAAAACTACAGAAGGAAGTTGAATAAAACTTCAACACTTGGTGAGTTAACAGATTTTTTGTAACCTGGGCAAACCTTATTAATTTGGTTTGAAGGTGATTCAAACGCTATGATATTTTTAATATTTATTCTTATAATGTAAGGACAGGTTTTTTTATATTTTATTTGATAATCTACAAACATGGTCTTGGTGAAATATTAATACCAGTTAGGTGGTTCAGAGTTCTGACCTCTTGACAGTAAGTCTCTCATTTCTTAGCAAAAGGTGAATCGGTCATTCACTGTCCTTAAGTTTATCTAGATTTTTCTGGAGGAATCCATGAGTATTCACTTTTAGTATAATTTGTACTAAACACAACCTGAACACGATTCAATATAATAAATGTATCATGTAACTATAAATTAGAGAAGGAAAGGGAGCAGAACTGAAATGGAGCGCTGTATAAAATTAAAACCCTGAAATGTATTGTCCCCCAAGAATCCTCAAGGTTATTGCATTTGAAATTCTTTCTTACTTGAAATACTTCTATCCCTGAATACTCTGTTTTACTCCTGAACTGATTCCCTATGTAAGAGACTCTTACTGTGTTCTCTACAATTCTCTACCTCGGCCATTAATCTCTCATGTGAAGCTGTCAAAATCTTTTATGAAAGTCGAAATGCACTATATCCATTTTTCTTATCTTTCACAGTGCATTATTTTCAAGCAAGTTAGTTAAGCACACGCTGCCTTGTACAAACCATGGTAGCGAGCAGCGCCCTTTCCTCCGCTCTCCCTCTGTTACCAGAACTTCTGCATTCAACCCAGGTCTCCTGTCTTCAGCTTTCTGGTCTCCTGAGCCTCTTGGCTCATGACTTGCGTCTGATTCAAAAAGATTTCATGGATGAAACACCACCTGTACACACAACTCTCTCTCTCCCATTCTCTAATTATGAACCCTTGGAAGAATCTATCACATTTTCCTCTCTCTCTTTTCTAAATCATTAATGTATCATATGTAAGTTTTCAGGATTTCAGACCAACAGGGTATAATTCTTTAAAAATTGGCCTTATTTTTTATGGGCTTAGTACAAAAGAAATAAATGGTCTATTTAATAAATATAGGACTTTATGGATAGCTAATAGATGTATAGCACTTTATTGAGTTATAAGTAAATGAATTTGATTAATTATTTTGTTTGCTTTTTTTTTTTAACATATAAAATGGTCCGATCATTAAAGGAAACCATTTACCATTTTTTGGCAAAGTACGCTTTTGATTTTGCCAAACGCCAAATTGTCTTACGTATAATGAGAAACATTTGTCTTTCATCTGTAGTGATTGCTAAAAGTCATCATTATCCAACAGATGCTCGGTGACCCTTGCGAAACGAGCTGTTCATTCCGATCAGCAATTAATGGGCAGGCGACTATAGCAGGCAAATCATAAATATTACCACCAATTAAACTGCACTGTTGAATTTAAATAGAGGGGATGACGGGAATCTGAGATGTACCTGTGTGTTCTCACTGACAAATAACAGTACTGCAAAATGAACTCACCATTGTTATTTTGAGACAGGGTCTGAGTCAGTTCTCATTTAATTCCTTTGACAAATTTTCTTTTTGAGTTCTGGTTATGAAAGCATATCAGAAAATCAAAAGACATAAAAAGAGTTTTTTAGTTTTAGGAAGCTTACACTCTAAAGAAAAGAGAAGCCAAATATTTACAGCTCTGTCACCATGACAGCAGGACCCAGGTAAGGCACACCTCCCATCTGGCTCTTCACAGACACTGTGTTGGACGGATGGCCATTTGAGCCTCCGGCGAGTCCTAATCCTTCCGCTAGTGGAGGAGGGTCTTGCTGCCCCCACTTTGACGAGGCTGCGGGCTCATCTGGGTGGTGGCTGCTGAAGGTTAGGGTGGCCGTGGCAATTTCTTTATAAAAGACAATAATGAAGTTTGCCTCATCATCATCTCTGTTTTAAGAAATATTTCTCTGTAGTAGGAAATACTGTTTAATACTGTTGGGCTTGTAGTAAAGTAGGACTTCCTTCAAAATTGGAGTCAGTGATTTTGAAACCTGCCCTGGCTTATCAACGCTGCTTACATCCATTCTTGTTTGTCCTTTCACCAGTATTCACCGCATCTTCACTGGGATGAATCCTACAATAGGACGCATCGCAGGACACCAAGTGCTTTGCTCAGTCACAAGAAGCAACTTTTCCTCCTTTCAAGCTTTGTCATGGAATCAGGCCATTCAGTCGCATCTTCTGGTTCTACTCCTAGTCCTGTTGGTGTCCCCCCCCAGCTGCAGTTTGCTCCCCCTCACTGAAATCCTGAGCTCCTCATGGTTGTTCATGAGGGCTGGGAGTCCAACTTATTCCAAAGTCCTGTTGGCACCGATATGTAGATCTCTCCCCATGATTCATAAATGCTAATGGGATCTGAATCGGTGAATGCTTTCCAGAAGGTTTTCAATTTACTTTGCTCAGACCCATCTATGGCAACTAGGACCTACGTAAATAAATGTATTTCTTACATGATAAGAATTGAAAGTTAAAATTATTCCTAATCCATGATCTACAGAAGGGGTGTTGTGTTACCAGACACTAAAGCAACATTAATCTTGTATTTAAATTAGTATTTTTAGATTAAGGTATGCACATTTTTTAGACATAATGCCTTTCATACTTAGAAGACTACCATGTAATACAAACATAACTTCCATCTACTGGGAAACCAAAGATTCATGTGACATATTTTTTTGAGCTATTCACTTCCTTGCAGTGGACTGGAACCCATCCTGCCACACCTCCCAGGCATGCCCGGCCCTAAGGGGCACGCGACATGTCTGTACTCAAGAAGAAGAGTTCACACCTCACTGCGTTAGAGGAAGGGAAATTACTGGGAGAAATGGGCTTGTGAAATGGCTCTTCATAGACAGGAACCATTTAGAGAGAAGATGAATAAAAGCTGGCAACAGTCTGTTTTAAGAATTTAAACAGTCTCAGCCAGAGAAGCCAAAAGAAGCACATATAAGGAGATAAAAAAATAGTAATAAGATTGTGGAATGACATGCAGTCTGACGAGGCTGAACAGGAGTGCATGAGAGAAGTAGGGATTAAAGTGATAAAAGTTATAAAATTATCTTTATAGTGGTGAACAGAAGACAATTTTAGATGCCAACCAGTTGATCCTGGAGCAATTTCCATAGGCAATAAAGATCTTTTAGGGTAGATAAGGGATATTCTTAAGAAAAATTTTTGGTGGAAGGCTATTTTTGACCTTATTCCATGAACTAGACAGAAAGTTATTTCCCATATATTCTGGTATCTAAATTCTCATAAGATTACACAAAGTACATACGGGTATTGTCATGCCTTTTTTGTACCTAGAGGTATCAATGTATTTTCCAAAATCAGAGAATGAGAAGGCGACAGTGTTCAATATAGTCTCTTCATTAGCTGGTACATTCACTCTTCATTCTCTTGTACATTCACTCTTCATCCTCTGGTACATTCACTCTTCATTCTCTGGTACATTCACTCTTCATCCTCTGGTACATTCACTCTTCATCCTCTGGTACATTCACTCTTCATCCACTGGTACATTCACTCTTCATCCTCTGGTACATTCACTGTTCATCCTCTGGTACATTCACTCTTCATCCGCTGGTACATTCACTCTTCATCCTCTGGTACATTCACTCTTCATCCGCTGGTACATCCACTCTTCATCTGCTGGTACATTCACTCTTCATCCTCTGGTACATTCACTCTTCATCCTCTGGTACATTCACTCTTCATCCGCTGGTACATTCACTCTTCATCCTCTGGTACATTCACTCTTCATCCTCTGGTACATCCACTCTTCATCCTCTGCTACATTCACTCTTCATCCTCTGGTACATTCACTCTTCATCCTCTGTACATTCACTCTTCATCCTCTGTACATTCACTCTTCATCCTCTGGTACATTCAATCTTCATCCTCTGGTACATCCACTCTTCATCCTCTGGTACATTCACTCTTCATCCTCTGGTACATCCACTCTTCATCCGCTGGTACATTCACTCTTCATCCTCTGGTACGTCCACTCTTCATCCGCTGGTACATTCACTCTTCATCCTCTGGTACGTCCACTCTTCATCCTCTGGTACAGTCACTCTTCATTCACTGGTACATTCACTCTTCATCCTCTGGTACATTCACTCTTCATCCGCTGGTACATTCACTGTTCATCCTCTGGTACATTCCCTCTTCATTCTCTGGTACATTCACTCTTCATTCACTGGTACATTCACTCTTCATTCACTGGTAAATTCCCTCTTCATTCTCTGGTACATTCACTCTTCATCCTCTGGTACATTCACTCTTCATCCGCTGGTACATTCACTCTTTCACTCTCT
>CAUYQV010166979.1:0-19013 GCA_963574575.1 Galagoides demidoff
GTGGTCCCAGCTACTTGGGAGGCGGAGGCAGGAGACTCGCTTGAGCCCAGGAGTTGGAGGTTGCTGTGAGCTGTGATGCCATGGCACTCTACCCAGGGGGATAGCTTGAGGCTCTGTCTCAAAAAAAAAAAAAAAAGAAAATAGTTAATGAATCTAGTCTAACAGATTATATATATTTTCTCCATATTACTTTTTCAAGTTATATTTTTGAATGGCTGCGGAAGGAATACATGTTCATCATAGACGTTATAGGTGAGAAACTTTAAAAAGTCATAACTTTTTAAAGAGAAAACAAGCATTCACGTTTTGTCGGGTGTCTGTTAGTTGGCTTTATGCTGTAGTCTAGAAGCGCATATTTATGTATTTTTATATTACAGGGTGTCCCCAATGCTTCATAAACAGGGAAAATGAGAAATTGTACCTAAAAATACCTTTATTTGCAAAATAGTTATTACAAAATATTCTCTACATGTTGGCCACCTCTTTATAAAACTTTGCAATGAATATTTTGTAAATAGAGGTACATTTAGCTGTGATTTCCTATTTTCCCTGTGTGTGGTGGCTTTGGGGACACCCTGTGTCATATTTAATCACTTGAAGTGGCTGAGAGTGCAAAGATGTTACCTATTTTCATGAGCACTTTCCAATCAGGAACTCTCGATGGAGGAAATGCCAGCCTGATCCCCCCCAGCGTGGAGTTGGTAGGAGCCTCGGAAATGCCCCGCTTTCCTTTTGTGGTTGCGTGTGCTAACCAGAGTTTCCCTCTGTGTGTAGAGGAGAGCTATAGATGCACCTGACTGTGGGCTGTTCCTTACTTAGAACCGAGCTCTGGTCCGGGACACCAGTGCGGAGAACGTGGCGCGTTACCGAGAGCTGTTTCATTCTAAATGAATGCTTTCATCCCTGTGTGTAGGCAGCCATTTATTCGAATCCCTGAAAATAGTAGCAGTGTGGTGAACTTAAATTAAAGAATATTTATTTTGCTGTCTGTGTAGTACAAGCTGCTTCCCCAGTTGCCGGATGGGCTGAGGGGGGAAAACATCAGTGTGCTTTTCTTTAAGCTTGAATTCACCCTCAGGAAGAGAATGAGGCAAGTACATTAAATGCTGCTATTGCCTAAAACTGAGCAACAGTTGGGTATGCCCTGTCACAGAGGCACGTCTCGCACATAATTACCCCGGCTCCAAGGGAACAAGTTATTTTGGGAAGCATAGCTCAGGATCAATCATATGTAAGGCTTAATATGGTTGCTTACCAGAACGTCTTCCAAGGAATTCTCCTTGTCATTTGTGCCAGCTTGGGGGAGGCAGGTGTGACCCCACAGAGCATCCAGCTAGTGGCTAAGTCAGGCTCCTGGCTCAGATGATTTTCAAGCTTGGATGACCAGGCAGCCATAGCTTTGATGTGTTTCTTTGAGCTTACTACCTTTTACTTATTTTTTTAACCTTTTAGAGCAAAAATGACTTAGGCTTTGATTCTAAAGATATTTGATTTGGTTACTTGAGCATATGCTTCCAACCCTAAAATAGTTCATGAAGAAAAATCTCAAATTTTCTTATCTTAACTCCTGAATTTAACAGTTAAAATGAGGGGTTTCCTCAAGATCAGTTGTTAACTCTTTTTTTAAAAGATAGAATGCTGTATCATTTTTTAAAAAAATCATTAAAATCTTATTTCAAGATTTTACTTGGGTGTAGTCCCTCACGCCTATAATCCTAGCACTCTGGGAAGCCAAGGTGGGAGGATCCCTTGAGGTTGGGAGTTAGAGACCAGCCTGAGCAAGAGTGAGACCCTGTTACTACTAAAAATAGAAAAACTAACTGAGTGTGTGGTAGGTGCCTGTAGTCCCAGCTACTCCAGAGGCTGAGGCAGGAGGATTGCTTGAACCCAGGAGCTGAAGGTTTCTGTGAGCTAGGCTGACGCCACAGCACCCTAGCCTGAGCAACAGAGTGAGACGCTCTCTCAAAAAAGAAAAAGAAAAAAAGAATTTTAAAACAACCCTCGGAATTAAAATAGAGCTCGCTTGAATTGCAAACTAGCGTCAGGAATCCACACAGCTCAGAAATGTTTGATGCCCTTGCTGTGTTGCTGAATTCTACCTTGAGGATTAGAGAGAGGGAGAAATAAGTTAATTGCAGCTGAAAATTAAGAATTAGGAGAATGAGTAATAAGGACTCCTGAAAGTGGTAATAAAGTGTTTGCAGAAATTTTCTTGAGCAGGGAGGAAATTAACAGATGGAAATACTTTGGCTTCTTGATAAATATAAGATCTTTATGAAATAGAGGAAAATGCTAAATAATTCAACCCAAATCCAGTATTATATACGGCAGTCGGTGTAAGAGGGAACCCGAGGACACATACTGGGTTTTAAATGGAGAATTTGACATAAGAATGCAACATGGAAAGCCTTTCGACAGGTGTTAGTTTCACAGAACAAAGGAGGCATGCAGTGATTTAAGATCAGGGTGTGACAGACTTCAGCTAGTTCATGTATCATGCTTGTGTGTTCATTATTATTTTTCTTCATCAAAACCGTGGGAACAATTCAAACTGGTTTTCTGCTTCTCTCACACCTCAACAATCAAACCCAGAAGACTTCTGAGACCAAATGTGGCCAAGCAAGCAATCAAATCTGCAGTGGACACCAGTTGGATGTCCTCCAATTTCTGATCCCACGGGTTGAGGGCTCAGTCCTGTAAGCCTGGGTGTCCTTCAGACACCAGTTGCAATTCTGGTCCTCCGGACCTTACTGACCAGCTTCAAGTTTTGGTTCCTACAAGCCCCTCTTCCGTTTAATTAATTTGCTAGAGCAGCTCACAGAGCTCAGGGAAATACTGAATGTTCACTGGTTTACAGATGAAGAGATAGACAGCGTGAGGTGTGGGGAGGGGCACAGAGTTTCCATGCCCAAGCCAGGCGCACCACCCTTCAGAAACCTTCACGTGCTTAGCTACCCTGGAAGCTCTCTCTACCCCATCCTCTTGGGCCTTTTATGGAGATTTTATTGAATAGACATGATGGAAGCATGGACACTATAGAAATGTAATTGGACAAAAAGGGCATGATTTAATACTGATAGGTTGAGTGGGGAAAGCCAGCAAGGCCTGTCCATTCAGCTTGTCCTTGGCCTCTCTGTGAAGTGTTCCTTCCTCCAGGTTCTAGGGCAGGACCTCTTCTCAAATAGGTGTTTTATGCCCTACAGTCAGATAAGACAGATCATCTTTTCCTGGTGGCCAGCTCCAAGACAGAGAGGCAGGGGGAGGATTAGAGTCCTATGTGGGGAGGAAAAAGGACAGAGGAAGGGAGGGCAGGGGAAGGTCAGAGAGAATCTGTTTTCTGAGGTCTCTGCTTCTGAAGCCTAAAGCACCCCCCAGTGTTAGAACAGAGACTCTAACAAGGGCTGTGGGAGTAATCAGCCAGGAATGGTGGACAAAAACGTAAATTTATATATCTCATAATCTCAGAACAAAAACATCTAGATTGGAACAGTGAGTATTTTGGCATACTGGAATGTTGACCGCCTTTAAACTTCTCAAATAAAAGTAAAATCATGACTGTCATGCAAATATAAAGATGAATGGTAAAGATGTTATTGGACTAATTAATGAGAAAACTGATGAGGCTTTATAACCAATCCCAAAAGAGCATATGAAAATTAGACACATTTATAGCTCTGCAGTGTTGAGGTGAATGTGCCAATGGAAGTGGGTTGTCCTTGTACCCCGGCCCTGGAGAGAATCCCTTTGCCTGTCTGTAGGTGGGATTGCTTTGTGTTGGAAGTGGGTTGTCCCTGTACCCCGGCCCTGGAGAGAATCCCTTTGCCTGTCTGTGGGTGGGATTGCTTTGTGTTGGAAGTGGGTTGTCCCTGTATTTGGGCCCTGGAGAGAATCCCTTTGCCTGTCTGTAGATGGGATTGCTTTGTGTTGGAAGTGAGTTGTCCCTTCCTGGCCCTGGAGAGAATCCCTTTGCCTGTCTGTAGGTGGGATTACTTTGTGTTGCTGTTGTTGCCGGTGACATAGGAATTGCAGAAGAGCGTAGAAGCTCTGAATGCCCACGTTTTCTTTCGGAGCCCAGATCTTTCCCTATGTAAAGTAGCCTTGTTAGCCATTTCTCCTTTCCAAATTCCATAGCTTCTATGCTTTCTGGAAGTTACAGGGGAGATTCCACATTTAAAAGACATCATTCCTCAAACTGAAATTAACCGGGGTGAGATTTGGCTTTGGTTAAAAACCAGAAAAGCACTTTTTCCCCATTGTGCAGCCTCAGAGCTTATCTTGGCTCTTTCTGTATTCTGAGGAGCGTGGACTGAATGGAAGGCAGCCTGTGAGCCTGAAAGTCACAGTTGAGAATTTCTGATTAAAACCAGGCCTGGATAAGACTATCTTTTCGAGTGCTGGGAGTGCCATCTTTAACCTCTCCACTTAGTGTCACCCGTTAGCCTGTCTCTATTTTTAGAATCCCTCAGCTATGAGGTTGCCTGTTATTTTTCCTTTCTTTTTCTTTTTTTGGGGGCAGGATTACAGAGTCTTTCTTAAGATTTCGCGATTTTGTAGTTAAGTTTGACAAGATAATAATAATTTTTGAAAGCTTGGAACTTGAACAGCAGGTACACATTTTTAGTTTCTTGATTTAAAAAAATTTTTTTGATCAAAAAAAATCTGGCTTACTACTTGATGGAGCGCCTTGACAAAATTAGAAGAAAAACAATCTGACTGCTATCCTTTTTGACCTGTCCTAAAAAGTCTGACAGATTTAAGATCTTATTCAGCACATAGGGATTGTCACTATGTTCCAAGCACCGTCCAGCACCCAAAGCTCTCTCCCTGTGTCGAACTTTTCCTAGTAGTTCTTAGAACATTCAGGCGGTGGTGATGATGCTTAGGAGTACTTAACCCTGTCTTTGGTTAATTAAATTTGTCTTTATGAGTGTCCCTAGAACTCAAGTTAAAAGCAGCATTTTGGTATTATTGAGGTTTCAATTTATTTATGACAGATCATCACAATTTAAACTTGGAAGTACTGAGAATTTGAGTAGGTACTAGCTTAGTCTGTGTGAATGCAGGGCACTTGCGGAGAGCTGGGTGCTCTGCGTGGTGGTAGAGGCGAATGCTTCAGATTTAGAGGCTACTAAGTTCATTTCGGGGTTTTTGATTCATGATCTGTCCACATACAGACGTATAAAAGCCTGGGAATCCAGTTGTGGGCTTCCTTTTGCAGCAGAAGGCAGTGGGATTTACCTTTTGACGAGAGTTAATTTTAAGGCTGTTTGTACCTTGGGTAGTAGGAACAAAGTCCTGATTCCAATGTTGTCCATTATTTTAATTGTCCCTTAGTCATAAGTGTTTTTTTTTTTTTTTAAATTGCATGGGCAAAATACTTTTTGGCCTTTAGCAAAAACTGATGTTCTGAACAGCAGCCAGAGGATATGAGATATGCTAATGCTGCTCTTTGTTCTCTGAACAGCAGTGGGAATACCTGCAATTGGGAAGAGAAAAACTGGCTGGTTCTTGGATCACAGACCTTCCTGCGTCCCCTTTCTGTCTGTACAGCATTCTGGGAATTGTGCTAAGCAGCAGCATGTTGGTCCTTAGTTATCGGAGGTGGAATATCTCCAATGCTCAAGTCAGCTTAAATCAGGTCTACAGGCTGTCTTTCTGAGCAGTCTTGCCCTATCTGAGCAGAAGGAGTTCATTCTCTTTCAGTTTAAACCCCACTGCTCCTCAGTTGTCTTTGACTCGCCGTCACTGGTAGGTCGTCCTTGGTGCTGCTGTGGCATTTTTATTTGCAAAATATTTCCCAGTCTCTTATAACCCATCATACGTCACAGCAAAGTAGTTGAAATAGATTAACAATGCGTTTCTTGGAGGAAGGAACAAGTCTCGGAGAGATGAGCTGATTTGCTCCACCAGACACTGGTCATAAAGCCAGGCTTCAGGTTTAAGGGCTGCTGTTCTTCAAGGATTATGAACCTGAACTTCACGTACCATGTTATCAAACAGGATCTAGGAGACTCAGCAGAGATTTGTGGGTAGAGAACGAAAGGGCTGCCCCCCGTGCAGTTAGATGTGAGTTATGAGAACATTAGGGCCCCAGATGGACCAGAACATTCCAGAAATTAACTGTAGCACATGCGAGATCTTTAACATTTTTTCATTCACATCATCCTTGCTTTGATTAAATTGAAAGAATTTTGTGTGGCTAGTTGAAGGGCTGGGCATTTGGTAACCGTGAAGGTTTGGGATTTTTTTCAGAGGCAGATGGTGGTTCTGTCTTCATTATGCTGAAGTGAGTCACCCCTGTGAGTGGCTTCTGGGTCCGGGGAACTTCCTTGATGTTAGTGTAGACACCAATACTTTCCTCATGTTTTTCAAGATGGCCCAGTGGCTGAATACTTAAATTTAAGGTCATAGTGCTGGTTACTGATGGGTTGGGCATTTATGGCATTCTCTGAGATCACCCAGGACAGTTACTCTTGCTGTGCGTGGCTTGTAGCTTGTGTGGCTGAGGGGACTGAGCAGCTTTGTAGCGAACCAGTCCCTTTTCTTTTCCCAGCCGGGCTGATCGCAGGATCTCTAACCTGTGAGAGGGTTGGGCCCCCCTCTCTGTGAGGACAAACTCTCCTTCCTCACTGCTAATGCCAAAATCCCATTCCCTTCAGAGAAGCCGCTTTGACCTTCCTTTTCAGCTTTAACCAGAGATTTAAAAAACATATCCAGCTTTCTGGAGCGCCCTCACTTCTCTGATATTCGGAATGAAACAGGGAAACAATTAGCAGTAATCTTGCCACATTGGGAATTCGTGCGGTGGAAGAGAAGACGCTATTTAAGTAATTGTTGTCAATAGAAAGCAAAATGGAACATTTTTAGAAAAGCAGCTTAATAGAGTGTGGTTTTCAGTGCTGTTACGTGAGCGGGCGTTAGCACCCTCCTGACACAGGTAGCGCTGGCCAGCCTACTTCTGTAGTTCTTCCCCTCTCCATAACCTTTTGAATGATTTCACATAGCTGTGATCATGACGGTGCCTGTTCCTTTTTTATAGCTGGGAGAGTATCAGAACATGAAGGACAAATAATCGCATGGTGTCAGAGTCAGAAATAGAATTCAGCTTCTGAGCCGTGACCGCCGGCTGGACCTGGCTCCACCTGTCCTCCCTGTCCCCTCTCAGGGACCACTGCCCCTGCTGCTGTGGCTGTGGCTCACTTGTCCCACCCCACAGGCCGCAGACCACAGCGGGTGTCAGGGCAGCGTTGGAATCGGGCCTCTTCAGGTCTCAGCTCCCTGGAGAAAGTAAATGATACCCAACCTCAGCATCACAGGGAACTTTAACAGTGCCCCAGAACACTTCCGACCTAACTGACAAGGCTGTCTTATAATTATTAGGTTTAAAAGCTAAAAGTTATTCAGCCCTGCCTTCCCCAGAGCGTTAGGCTCAAACTTCGCCTGGATATCTCAGCTTTTGTTAGACCCCAGGATTCATTTATTCAAAAAGCCCCATGTCTGTAATGAGTTTCCATTTCAAGGAATGTGATCTGAAATGGGTGTGTTTTGTGTCATTATTATTAGAGAAAAAGCTGGGTAAAGAAGTATAAAGAAACTTTATAGGCTCAGTACCTGTAGCTCAAGCAGCTAAGGCACTAGCTACATACACTGGAGCTGGTGGGTTCGAATCCAGTCTGGGCCTGCCAAACAACAATGACAACTACAGCCAAAAAATTACTGGGCGTTGTGGCAGGCACCTATAGTCCCAGTTACTTGGGAGGCTGAGGCAAGAGAGTCACTTAAGCCCAGGAGTTGGAGGTTGCTGTGATGACACGGCACTCTACCAAGGGGGACAGAGTTAGACTCTGTCTCAAAAAAAAAAGAAAAGAAAAGAAAAAGAAACTTTATATATATGTTGCCAAAATTTTTGTTTGACGAAAATGGAATGATAAAGATTCTGGTCTTAGGGGATCCAGTCCTGGCTTAGAACCTTATTGCTAAAAGAAGTAATAATTAGGACCCGGCATGGTGGCTAACACCTGTAATCCTAGTTCTCTGGGAGGCTGAGGCAGGAGGATCAGGTGAGCTCAGGAGTTGGAGACCAGTAGGAACAAGACCCCATCTCTACCAAAAATAGAAAAAATTAGCTGGGCGTTATAGCTACTTGGGAGGTTGAGGCAGGAGGATTACTTGAACCTAGGAGTTTGAGGTTGTTTTGAGTTCAGCTAAGGCCATGGCACCTCTAGTCTGGCCCGTAGAGTGAGACTATGTCTCAAAAAAAGTAATAATCAACGGAAAGATGAAATGGACTTATATTCAGAAAACCAGGCCAGACTCATGATTGATTTTTTTTTTCTTTTGGTCCCTAATCTTTGTACGCAAATAATGGTCTTTTCCAGGTAGAATTGTGAACAGTGTGGGGTCAAGGAGGAATAACATACATAGGAACAGATGAAACTCATTTTGATTAAAAAGTCTTTCCTACCTTCATGCTGTGGAATAGTCAGTGATGGGTTGATACGGCCGTAGGCTTAGTTCAGCTTAAACTAAACGCAGGTGTGTAGCAGCTGCATGACGCAGCTTTCCTCAACATTCGGTAAGGACGGCGGTGCTTTTTTGCTCTTAAGCACGTTGTCCTGTTGGATGATTTCACTCTGAGAAGGGCAGTAGTTCCCTAGTTCCCGTGAACTCCGGACTCTGCTAGTAAGTCCTTCATGAGAGACACAGCAGCCTCTCCCACCACTGAATGGGGCCAATAAGGCTTGTTTACAGGTATTCCTGGGAAATGTCTTCAACTATTTTTCTCTACCACCATTACAACTACAAGTCCTGAGACCCCAACCTTACCCTCCTGCCCTCTGCTCCCTGTGTGTGGAGTTCCCATCTGCATCCAGGGAAGGCCTGCAAGGGCGGGGGCACCACACTGCACCTACAGACTGCCTGTCACAGGCGGTGGCTCTGTGCTGTGATTCCTTATGTTTAGGGGAGAGATCCTGATATTTGCCCCACTTGTGTAAGGGATTAGACACACATATACATGCGCACACATATATATACACGCACACAGACACACACACACAGAGTGAGAATGTTTCCACTGCCTTTCGGCTTTTCTCTGTGACATGAGCACTGTTAGCCCTTGTCTCTGCGTTAACTTCTCTGCAAGTTGCTAAGGACTGGAAACATCTGTCTGTCTTTCTTGGGGATAGATGGTTTTGTGGTTTCCCATCTTGGTCCTCTTTGTGTTCTGAAACTTTTTTATGTGCCCCTTTTCAAGATACTAAAAGCATCATTTTTATTTATGCCTAGGTGCAGAGGAAAAGGGAATAAGCTATTTTCTAGGAGAAAGAGAGAGGAAGCTGTGAGTTGAAAGCAAAAATGGAGGTGTGGGGGTCTCAGGTGTGCAACTTCTGGTATGAGCTATGGGCTGGGGCGACATTGGCCTCCTTCCTCAATGGTCTGTGCCTGGTTTAATAAAAACCACATTTCCCTTAAAAAGATCTGGCTTGGGAATCTGGTTTGAACCAAGGCGCCCTCCTCCAGAATTACGTGGACCTACCTTTATTCTCATTTGAGTTCTCCATGGTTTAGTTTTCACAGACCTTCAAGACGCCTGTTGTAATTCAAATAGCAAGAAAGTTCACTAACAAGACTGTGGTCACAGGGTGGGGTTTCATTGTTGCTGTTGTTTTTTTTATCTCAGCAGCTTTACACAGAACCAGACGTTAGGAGAGATGCAGGAATTAGTCTCCCTAGGCCAGGATAATTAAAACAGGAAATAGAATCAAAGTTAAACATTCTAATAGAGCCTGACACTCCTATTCAGGCTGCACTGGCCTCTTTGCAAGCTGTTATTACAGAACAGGGGGAGTCCTTTTCCCACATGTAAGTTGGCTCTTAGGGGTAACTCATTAAAGGGAAACTTCCTTAGGCTTACCTCAGCTAACTAAATTGACCTTCTAGATTAAATTTGTTCCCTAGATTTGCACAACTAAATAATTACCTATGGTAAATTACCTTCATTGTTCTATACCTATACAAAGGTAGGATCTGACAGACTTTCACAGTGTTCCCCAGTGGGGGTCAGGAAGCTTACCTGGATTTCTTGAGTCGCTTTGGGGTTACATCCAAAGATGCTTTTGATGTTTTTATTATGAAGAGTCTTAAGTGATGCAATAGGAAGGTAGGGTGACTTGCATCAGCAATATTTGCCCATTTTTAAGTAGAATTTAAATAAAAACTACTCCGTAATGTTTATAGCATTACATTTTCTCTGTCAGTTACATTTTTTTTTTTTTTATTGGCTGGGGCCGGGTATGAACCTGCCACCTCTGGTATATGGGGCCAGCACCCTGCTCCTTGAGCCACAGGTGCTGCCTTCTGTCAATTACTTAAAAAAAAAAACTCATCCTGCTCTTCTCTCGTGCCTTCCCCAAACAATCAGATGTGTGGTTAGTCTCAGTGTGGTCAGTTTGAAAATAAAAAACAACCTTTAAAATGGTTTTACTTGCTGAAGATGAGGACGTGGATGTTATTTTACCGTAAAAAATAATCTGTGAGCAACCTAAATGTTCATCCATAGGGAACTAGTTATATAGAATACGGGATATATACCACAGTGGAATACTACACGGTCCTGAAGAGGAATGATCTGTGCCGTTAGAGAATGATCCCTAGGCTGTATTTTTTCAGTAGATAAAATAAGCAAGGTGCAGAACAATGTGTTTACTGTGATTTGAGCTGATGAGAGAGAAAAAGATCCACATGTCTGTGTGTTTTACGCATGTATAGATATCATTAAAGAGATATACAGGAGACTGACACCTTTGTTCTCTCTGGGCTGCACTGGGTAGGTGGGGAACAAGGGGAAGAGGAAGGCTTTTGCCTTTATACCCTTTGTACCACTTGAATTTGGAAACAAGGAAATGTATTACCCATTCAAAAACTGGACGTGCAAAATTAATATTTAAATAATGGATTCTTACAGTAATCTTACCATTAAGAAATAAAAGTGGTGGCTGGGTGTGGTGGTGCACATCTGTAGTCTCAGCTACTCTGTAGACCAAGGCAAGAGGATGGCTTTAACCCAGGAGTTTGAGGTGGTTGTGAGCTGTGATGCCATGGCACTCTACCTAGGGGGACAGAGTGAGGCTCTGCCTCAAATAAACAAACCCAAATCAGCCAGACGACTGGCTAACATCTATAATCTTAGCACTTTAGGAGGCTGAGGCAAGAGGGTCACTAGCCTGAGCAAGAGCAAGACCTTGTTTCTACTAAAAATAAAAAATCAGAAGGGCAGCATGCCTGTGGTCTCAGTTACACAGGAGACTGAGGTAGGAGGATCGCTTGAGCCCAGGAGCTTGAAGTGGCAGGGAGCTATAATGATGCTGTTGTACTCTAGCCTGGGTGACAGAGCAAGGCTCTGTTTCAAAAACACAAACAAAAAGGAATCCCTACCCCACCACTTAATTATCTAGAGTAGCACCATCCAAGTTTTTTTGCTATCAATGTGTATCACCCAACACAGCAGCTACTAATTGGATATGGCTTTGAGTACTTGAGTGACTTATGCAACTGAGGAGCTAAATTTTCAATTTCATTTAACTTTACTTAATTATAAAATGCCACTGTAACTGGGGCTACCACATTTGAGTATATAGATCTAAATATAGCTTAGAGGATCTTTTCTGCTTAGACCTAACTCAAGGTTTACATTTGTTTCAGAAGAAATAATGATTGATTTAGGCTCTCCTGATAAAATTTATTATTATAAATCCCAGAAAATGCTTACATTTTCTTTTTGTCCTTGAATTTAATGCCATCACACTTTTTTTTTTGGAGACAGAGCCTCAAGCTGTCCCCCTGGGTAGAGTGTCATGGCATCACAATTCACAGTAACCTCCAACTCCTGGGCTCAAGCGAGTCTCCTGCTTCTGCCTCCCAAGTAGCTGGGACCACAGGCTCCCACCACAACGCCTGGCTATTTTTTGGTTGCAGCCGTCATTGTTGTTTGGCGGGCCTGGGCTGGATTTGAACCTGCCACCTTAGGTGTACGTGGCTGGTGCCTTAGCCACTTGAGCCACAGGTGCCGAGCCACCATCACATATTTTTTGAAATGAGAGACCATTAGTAAGATTTGAAAATCCTCTTTATTTTTATTGGTGGCACCTGTGGCTCAGTGATTAGGCCGCTGGTCCCATAAACCAAGGGTGGTGGGTTCAAACCAGGCCCCGGCCAAACTGCAACAAAAAATAGCTGGGCGTTGTGTCAGGCGCCTCTAGTCCCAGTTACTAGGGAGGCTGAGGCAAGAAAATCGCCTAAGCCCAGGAGCTGGAGGTTGCTGTGAGCTGTGACACCACGGCAGTCTAATGAGGGCGACAAAGTGAGACTGTCTCTAAATAAAAGAAAATCCTCTTTATTACTGAGGAAAATCCTTCTCACCAGCGAACACTCTGTGTCTTTCTGTGGTCTTACTTGGAAGCAGCCTATCCTTGATAGGTCGACTTTCCCCTCTTAGACACAGACGCTATTTGCGTGTCCCCCGCCCCCCAGTTTGACGTGCCAGGTACTTTGTTCTTCAGCCCAGCAGCTGTTGTGAGATGAGGGGACAGTTTGCATTCTTAGCCAACAGCTGCCAGAAGCATTTCTAATCTGGTTTTGGCAGGAAATAGCACACAAGTGGAAGCCAAGTTAAAAGAAGCTCGAAAAATAAACAGAATGACTTTGGATGCCACTTAACATTGTGGTCCGTTTTCTGCTGAAAATCGCCCTTGCAATTTGTTAGCACAGCTGAACTGTGAGCCCTTCCAGGGCAGGGCTGTGTCGTTGAAATCCAGGATCTGTCTAGTCCGGGGCCTACATCTGCTAGTAGGAAGTTATTATAATTGTTATTATTTTTGAAACAATTGACTACACTGCAAATTTGTTTAATTGCTTTAGTTACTAACTTAAAACTGTTGTTCCCCCATTATAAGCTAGTGGTGGATAATTAGTGGTTATGGGTCCCCCCTCTCTCCTCCTCTCTGCTACGTGTCTCCCACCCTTTGCTCCACAATAAGATATTTTGAACATTTTCTCTTTTTTCTTTTTTTGAGACCCCTAAAGTACCATAGCATCATAGCTCACAGCAACCTCCAACTCTTGGGCTCAAGCGATTCTCTTGCCTCAGCCTCCCAAGTAGCTGGGACTACAGGCGCCTGCCACAACACCTGGCTATTTTTAGAGATGAGGTCTTGCTCTGGCTCAGGCTGGTCTCCAACCATTGAGCTTAAGCAATCCACCCACCTCGGCCTCCCAGAGTGCTAGGATTACAGGTGTGAGCCGCCACGCCCGGCCTCCGACATTCTTTAAACATTATTTATTCATTCATTCTGCAAGCAAGTGCATTTTTATTGTAGGCGAGGAATAAGCACGTCCTAATTTAGTCTGTCCTCTCAACAAAGTAAGAGGTTTGCAGAAGGTGATAGGATAGGCAGAAACATGGTCCCTTTTTTTAACCGAAGGCAGAAATGCTTCAGATTGGAATGTCAAATAAATGAGTTTTTGTCTCTAAAGAGGAAATTTTACAAAATTCTTACTTTTGCGTTTCTAATTCTTTTATCAATTACCGCTTTCTCTGGAAGGCTGGAGAAGCCCCAGCCTCATAGACTCCTCAGCAAGCATACGGTGTCGAGTTTTGCCGTGAGCAGGGGGTCTGACCCCTGCTGGGCCTGTCCTGAGCGGCATGTGGTTCTCATTGCAGACCTTCACTGCCTGGTGCAACTCCCACCTGAGGAAAGCCGGCACTCAGATCGAGAACATCGAGGAAGACTTTAGGAATGGCCTGAAGCTCATGCTGCTTTTGGAAGTCATCTCAGGTTGGTGTCACTATGCCCAGGCCCGTATTTTTATGTATAATCAGTCGGCAGGCATCTATTTGAAGATGACTGCATCAGAAGTTCTCTCTGAACATGGTATGACTGGCAAAGAAAGCCTTCCCAGAGAGCAGTCTACCTGGAGTTATTTTTCAGTTTAAAAAAGGAGTGAATTCTGTTTCAAATTAACTTATTAAAATAATGTTTATAACCACCTACCTCAAAATAAGAGAAGAAATAAATGACATTTACATGACCACCTACCACGATGCCCTTTCTACTCTTGGTCCAATCGGTGTGTATTCTAGTCTAGGAATCACCTTGTGTCCAGTGTACATGCCAGCATAACTCTGAACTAGTTAAGATCCTAGTGAGGTTATAATTCACCCTGAATTTCAGTTGGCTGATTCAGACTTTGGGCCAGAGAATGGGTCGTCTTTGGAGATGTGCCTGAGAGGGTGAGGGGCAGATCTGCCCTGCCTGATCCAAGCATCTTCATGGTCAACTGCACTGGCTGCCACTCTGTGATTTGAACGAGGCATCCCACTCCCTCTCATAGCTAGCCAGCAGCTTGGAGTGCTTCACGGACGCTAACCAGCTTCTGTGTTTACTCTTTTTAAGTTGGATCATGGGTCAAACTGGACTCCGCTTGTAGATCTGAAAAGCCTATGGCCTTAATAGTGTGGTGCCTGGATGACCCGTTTGATCCTGACAGGTGTTTTTAGGTTAATGTTCCCTTTTTACTGTGGTTTAGGGAAACCAAGCACACATCAGAAATAGTCAGGTAACCATTTCCATGTAAAAGGAAAGCACAGACTCTCAATTTTGGCATCTGGACTCAAAGGGGTCACTCTCTCTCTGCACTATTCTCTTTTCATCCATCAGGGGAGAGGTTGCCCAAACCTGACCGAGGAAAAATGCGGTTCCACAAAATCGCTAACGTCAACAAAGCTTTGGATTACATAGCCAGCAAAGGGGTGAAGCTGGTGTCCATTGGGGCAGAAGGTAAGAGGTGTGGTGGGGAGACCCTGCCTGCCACACTGACCTCAGAGCAGAGGTGCGGCCTGAGGCTTGAATTCTCCCCTCCTCCTTCCCTTCCACCTGTTACCATGTCCTCCTGTGTCTGGCTCTGTGTTGGGTGCTGGGTGGGTAGAAACCAGAACAAACAGTACCATGAACGGGAGACCAGGCTCATCCAGAGGGTTATTTGCAAAGAATAGATTCACATATAACTCTGTCTTCTTCAGGCCATTTATAGGAAGGAGAAAGAACTTATCCATCTCAGTGACCCTTAATAAGAAATAACAGGAAGGAAGTGACCTCTTTGTCCTCTGTGGGAGATTGTAAATGTGGGGAGGTCTGCAGGAGCTGAGACAACCTGTGTGTCACTGCTTAGTGTACAGCCACTGAGTCCTGCAGCCTGCCGGCTGGGCAGTGCAGTAACAAGGATCAGGATAAAGATGAGACTGTGTTCTCTTCATTTGATTATTTAAAACCTTAGCTCATGCAGTCTTAAAACTTTGGAAACTCCTCCGTGGTTTTCAGTGATAATGCATATGCAAGATTTGTGCTTATTATTAACTCAGAATTCATTTAAACTGGAGACATTTGGTTATGAATACCATATTTATAACCAGACACATTGTGATGCTTATAAAAACATAAACTAGTCTTTCCATATGTGTATTTTCCAATAGCTCTGAAGTAAAAATTTATACATTGGGGGGGGGAAAGTTATGCACTGAGTGTGTTATCTTTACATTGATTTGTTGTTTTCTGAACCTATAGAAATTGTCGACGGCAACGTGAAAATGACCCTGGGTATGATCTGGACCATCATCCTTCGCTTTGCTATTCAGGATATTTCAGTTGAAGGTAAAAATTTCATTGTGTAATTTGTAAACTGGACTTGTAAATTAAAATCTGAATAGGGTGTTGAATGAAAGACATGTGAGTTGGGTTTTCATGAATTTGATATTTGTGCAGGAAAAGACCCTGGCGACACTGTTTCATTCATGGGGGTAGAATCATTTTGGAAAAGATTCTGAACAGAAGTTGCTTTTTAAAATAAGCGTTTACTGAGTTTCTTTATTTTTTATTTATTTATTTTTTTTGAGACAGAGCCTCAAGCTGTCCCCCTTGAGGCCTTGGCATCACAGCTCATAGCAACCTCCAACACCTGGGCTCAAGCGAGTCTCCTGCCACAGGGGACCACAGGCGCCCGCCACAACGCCAGGCCATTTTTTGGTTGCAGCCATTGTTGTTGTTTGGCGGGCCCGGGCTGGATTAGAACCCGCCACCTTAGGTGTATGTGGTTGGCGCCTTAGCCGCTTGAGCCACAGGCTCCGAGCCTATTGAGTTTCTTGATTGTTGGTTATACTAGTAAATTCACAGCTATGCAGAGTTCTTTAGGCTCACAACTGAAACACTTATTTTTTTTCCAGCTATGAAAAGAACAATAGATTACAACCCAAGTTGGTTCATTTGTCTCTCTCCATTCTTTCTCTTTCTCCTTTTTCTCCAACAAAATCTCTAGAGCCACTGTGTCTCTTGGCCTAACAACTGTTTCATCATTGTAATAAAATCTTAATCCTTGGCACTGCCACCAAAGATAAAAATCTTTTTAGTCTTTCACACCCACTGCACTCCCAAATATTTTGATAAATTCACCACTGTTGAAAAGCATCAAATTGACATTTTTAAAATTAGAACTTTGCCTTTCAGATCACAAAATATATAACTGCAGAATATGTTTAAGACAGTCTGCGTTGTCACCTAGGTGGCTTCTTCTAACTTTGTAACCTCACAAGTAACCAGGTCAGAGTGCCCTCTAACTCTGGAAATTTTAAGTGATTTTGGTTATTCATGAAGAATAAACTTTGCCTACCATTGTGCTAGGTGACATGACATCTGCAATACTTCCCTTTAAGGATCTTCTAATTCACTTAGGTTATTCTAGCACTGAAGACACATTTATGTCATCTAAAAATCAAAGTCAGATAAAACGACATTAAAATCTCAGTAATTCAGGCTCAGGAATGACAGCCAGTTTGAAATAATAAATAGTCTGAATCTGAGAACTTTTGCATAATGTAGTTTTATTAAAGTATATTCCTTTATGCTATTGAAATGAACAAGATACTTCCTAAAAGTTCCTGCTTTATTAAAAAATACTAATTTTTAATAATTTTCTCAGCTTTTAGATACTTCTAAATCGGAATATTTAAATAGTTACACTCACTTTAAAGAACAAATACTATTTTAAAAAATCTTGTTCACACGATTGAGGTTTGCTGGGTTAGCAAATCTTTTTACCCCTAATATTATAGAGATGAACTTGACCTCAGGTTTTTTACGATTGTTTACAGATTTTAAATTAGTGGTGACATGAACTTAGAACTTAATTCTGTTTCGAGTGTAGCTGTGGATGGTATTATTCATCAGAGTCCCCTCCAGATAACCAACAGGCCAAAAGTAAGATAGTCAAATCACAGGATTTTGTAAAATGTATTTTACAAAAGGATATATTAATCTGCTTTTCACAAAATTAAAGAAATTAAACATAAAAAGGGGTAAGTTAGGCTCCATTTTTCAGGCCAGCTTTCTTTTTTTTGAGACGGAACCTCAAGCTGTCCCCCTGGGTAGAGTACTGTGACATCACAGCTCACAGCAACCTCCAACTCCTGGGCTTGAGCGAGTCTTCTGCCTCAGCCTCCCCAGTAGCTGGGACCATAGGCACCTGCCACAACGCCCAGCTATTTTTTTTTTTTTTTTGGTTGCAGCCATCATTTTTGTTTGGCGGGCCCAGGTTGGATTTGAACCCACCACCTTAGGTGTATGTGGCTGGCGCCTTAGCCACTTGAGCCACAGGCGCCAAGCCCAGGCCAGCTTTCTTTAGCATCCCACACAGTAGGTAGTGTTAGTTTGCTACCTTACATTTTTATTTTTTTTTTATTTAGTGGAGTAATTTTTATTATAGTAATTAATTTTTTAGCAACCTTAATTTGTGTAAGTCTACAAGAAAAATCAGCTTTGTTTTGATGATGTATACTATGTATCAAAAGACATTGTTTAAAACCAGATTCTTTGAGGAGCCAATTTCCTTCAGAAAATGATGGGACTCTTCCAAGAAAGAAAGTAGAAAATTCCTGTCTCTGTTGTTGGAGGCAGTCCGGGTAGAAGTAGATGGTGCTCCTTGGGGTGTCTGCTGTTTTTCGTGATGGAATGATGAAGGACGCTGCTGGTCTGTCACGTGCTTTTTACACCCATGGTCAAGGTTTTGGGTGTGGACCTGTTTGTGACAAATGGCCGTGTTTCAGATTTCCCCTCCACCTGTCAGGGATGGGTTATTCCATTTATTTACATGATTGACACAGGCGTGTTAAGCTTTTGTTGAAAGCCTGAAAATGGACTTGGAAGTGGGGTAGGGGAAGGCTCCTTTGGAAGGAGTAATTATAAGGAGAAAATCTTGTTTGATGTTCATGGCCTCAGAGGTTCACATGTTTAGGTGAAACTCAATGACTTGTAAATCTAAAATTCAGAAGCAGTTTTAGGATTTTGTAGATCCCTACTATACCTCTGTTTATTTTTCTAACTTGTTGGGTTTCACTTAAGCTTTATCAAATACAGCCAGTAATTTCCTCCTGGTGTGCGCTGAACTTGGTGGCTTACACCTTTATAATACTACCACTCTGGGAGGATTGCTTGAGCTTAGGAGTTTAAGATCAGTCTGAGCAAAGGTGAGACCCTTGTATCTACTAAAAATAGAAAAATGAGCTGAGCATTGTGGCAGGTGCTTGTAACCCCAGCTTCTGGGAAGGCTGAGGCCTAAGGATCACTTGAGCCCAAAAGTTTGTGGTTGCTCTGAGCTAGGCTGACACTTGGGTAATAGAGTGAGACTGTGTCTCAAAATAATAATAATAACAATGTAATTGTAATGTAAATGTAATAACAATTACATTGTTATTATTTATTTATTTATTTATTTTTAATTTTTTATTTTTTTGAGACAGAGCCTCAAGCTATCCCCCTGGGTAGAGTGCCATGGCATCACAGCTCACAGCAACCTCCAACTCCTGGGCTCAAGCGAGTCTCCTGCCTCAGCCTCCCAAGTAGCTGGGACCACAGGTGCCCGCCACAAGGCCCGGCCATTTTTTGGTTGCAGCCATCATTGTTGTTTGG